>MKGJ01000248.1:12540-34390 GCA_002018255.1 Bretziella fagacearum | reverse complement strand
CCTCCCATTAAACCCAGACCATGCTATACTTCTCTATATCTCAGTCATGTATGCATAACATAACTTCAAATACAACCAACCCAGTCCCTTGCATCAACCAGGCATCCATCAAAATTGGGGGCCAGCTGAACCACCACCCACCACCCACCACACAAACCTCGTGTCCTTTTTTTTTTTTTTTATTCTCTCCCTCCATCAAAAAAAAAAAGAAAAGAAAACTGCCAAGTCATGTCTGACTGACATACCACATGGTTACATTGCCGTCAGCCCAGCCGTGCAAATGTGACGACAGGGCAGAGTCCTTCCCTTAACCAGTCTCCCGGGACAGAGTGAAGAGATATTTCTGCTGTGGGTCTCATCAAGTTGATAGGTGATGTTATACAGCATAAAAAAAAGGCAGGTTTTGGCTGGAAGGTTATGTTGCATTTGCCATTTTCTTAATTCTTTTCCTTTTTTGAATGATGTTGGTTACATACGGTGGGTAGTTGACGACGGGACGGGGCGGTAAGTGTGTGTGTGTGTGTGTGTATTGTGTGTGTGTTGTGTGTGCATGCATATGCAAATTCAGCTGAGGAGGTGTTGATGCATGCTGGAACTATAGGTAAAGAAAATGCCAGGCCATGATTTCTCTAAAGGGCCATTGGCTACTTATATTTGAATTGCAACCTGATGGTGGATACATGTAATATCATGAGAACTCGGTATATAAGTACATAGTCTGGTGATGATTAAATGGCTACAACGTTTACAGTTCAATCCAGCAAAGCCTTATTTGAATACTTTACAGAGACCATGCTGCTGCTGCTGCTGCTGCTGCTGCTGCTATATCTTATCACTAAATCAGCATATCGATCTTGCATCCGGGTAGATGACTTGAGATCTTGCCGATAACGCTGGCTTGAAGATTAACTGCAACTTCCGATTTAGTAACCAATGGTGGGTCTAGTCTTGTTCCCGTGATCTCTGTTAACGGCATTGGCTAAACTGAATCCCTATTGGCTAGAAATAAACATAGGGTTTTGCTTTTTCTTTCTTCCATCTTTCAATACCGCTTAACGTCTAGTTTACTCATTCACCACCTCGGTATATATGCCTTTCTTCTTCATCCTAGTTCAACATCTTGAGCTATGAGAACCCATCTACCGAAGCCCTTTGCCCGTATCAAGACTCTTCCATCTCCTGCCATGGCTAAAACATCACCAACAATCCATGACGGACATGGCCAACTCAGCAATCTCCTACAGGCCCTCCCGGAGAGACTCTTCAGCTACCATTAGACCGCCAGTCACCAAAACCGCCGATAACCTCTTTGACGAACCCAACAATAATCATGTCATTCCCGAAAACATCATGTCTCTCACGACCCTGAGTCAACCTCCAGAGATCGACAATCATCATTTTCGCCTATACACCATCATTCACCGAATGCTTGGCGAATGGTATTGTATATCCGAATGCGAATGGAGACTGAGCATGCTCTTCCAACAACACCTTCACGCCGCTTCAATCAGTCCCGAGTATGAAGAAGTCATAGAACTTGATGGCCCAGCACATATCATGGGCTCTCCTCCAGATGTGAACAAGGTTCAACAGGCATGTGAGTTAGCGATTCGGAGAGATAACTTTGACAATGATGTCATGCAGCTAAAATTGGAGAGAGCCCTCGAACTTTGCACTATAAAGTCACCTCGATTGTCTCCTGTTGAGGCAGACCCTCCAACCATCACAGGCCACTCTGGAAAAGATACTTTTGTAGCAATGTCTCTAGGCCCAAGACACCACAAGTCACACCCCACCACGAAGAGCCTATACCGCCATTATCTCCTAATTAACCCCACCCAAAACCGGGTATGAAGACTACGCCCGAGCCAACCATTCGAGAACGGGACCAAAGTCTGAGGGCTTCTAAAATCCCAAAGCTCAGTGCCTATGCCCCTACCAGCCCCCGAGTTATCTCTGGTGCTCCCAGGGACGGACACTACACAGGCTGTCTACTCTACCAATGCGTCATCGCCTGATTCATCTCAAACTGTTTGCTCCAACTATACCGACCGATGCCACGATATTCTCCGCGCCCCCTCAAGAAGTGCGCCCTTCTAAATTATCAGGACGACCAAAGACAAAAAGTTCCCGACCTTCCTAAAGTCCCGTCTTCAAACAAAGCAAAAGAAGACAGACAGGCTCTTGCTCCCGTCACTGTCATATCAAATGCTTCAGCCACAGCTACCCAACCCACCACTTTACCAGCCGCTACTACTACTAATAATACAGTCCCTAACAGTGAACATGGTGAGAACCCCTTCCTACACCAATCCACTACTCCCCAACTAACAATCCCCTTCATCAACTACGAAAATACTGGCGCTCACCAAACTCACAAGTGGCCCCCCCCCCCCCAACCCTTGCTAAAGGTATCTAGGGTTACGTTGAACAAGGATCTACAGATAACATAATGTTTTATTTCCCGGTTAAACCAGCATCATGTACCTTGACTTGTCAAATTTGTCGAATCAAACATGAATAGAAACATAGTTTACTTTGCGTATATTGATCCTTGCAAATTCTGTACCACATCTCCTTCAACGACACCTTGGCTAACGAAAGCAAAATTCAATACGAAATTTGCCCTTTTTTCTTTACTGAGTAGGGAACATTCTAGGATTTGGTAGTAGTTAATTCACAGACACAATCTATTACAAAAATCAACTAAAGCCTCTAAACCAAAACCAGCCAATTTGATCGTGAATTTCTTTTTTTCACTCCAGAATCAATATTGAAAATCAAGCAATCAATTTCCCTCAGCGTCAACCGCTGGCAAAAATAGAAGCCGTTCTTGTTGTCGCTTTGTCATGATCCAAGGTCTCAAGTGTTAGATTTTATAAGGTCATTAAAGTCCTTCTGATCGATGATGGAACCGGCGGCCAGATCATCATCAAGAGGCGGATTGGCAAGAACATACCTTTGGGACGTGCTGGGCTTGGAGAATCTTGGGGGGGGGGGGGGGATTGTGACGTTCCCGTGATGAAGGTTTAACATCATTGTTGAACCTGAGTCGAGTTTAGCAAGTGTGAGGAGGGATGGGGTATCGGATCAGACGCACAGTGCATATGATAATCAGAACTAGACCAAGAATCACATCCCACTTTGCCCCGAAACCCCCAAGGTCGGAATAGAAGCGAGTGGTGAATACAACAAATACCAAGTTTGATGAGGATGTCAAATGGGAGCAACACATGGTGGTTGTTGAAACAGGAACCACAGTTGTCATAAAGGCTTCAAGAGCCACTGCATTGACGATCTCCATGTAGGCAAATACTCCTGAGCAATAAGACTACAGACTAAATCGTCATCATGGCGCGCCCTTTCGGTCGCTCCACGCTCGATGTTAGGATCTTGCATCTCTGTATCCTGCTGGGTTGGTGTTTATAAACATATTTTGAGATGAAAGCGCCTGTATGCTATTTTAGGGATAATGGATATAGATGAAACGGGGTGAGGATCAAACGAGAGAAAACATGCCATTTTGATGCATGGCGGCAACCGGAAGGACTGCTTTTGCTCTGGGAGGAATAGCCAATTCTTTTGAGTACACCCGGTGCCCTCACTATAGGCGTGGAGTAAGTGCCATGAGGATTTGATCACGGTCAATAACAATAATACTTGGCATCTAGACACCAATGTGCTCGGTGTAATTTGAATATTCGTGACATGACCAGTTTGGAATCATAAATCATATGCAAACACTACATTTGTAGTCATCTTGTCAAGTTAGAGCCCCTAGTGCTGTCCAAAACAGAACACATGCTAATAATGGTTAGGAAATAGCTTTTGATTCTAGAAAGTACCGAGAGTGTAGTGACTGGAATCATTAAGGAAAATACCGTTGTTATTTCGTTGGTTACGACGGCATCAACATGCCCTCGATGTGCCTTGGAACGTTACAGACCGGCCTTGGCCCCTAGGTTGGTTGGTTGGTACCTACCTACGTGTACTGTGTACTTGGCTGTAAGATGTGAACCATCAAACGTGGGAAAGAGGTCAACTCTCGTTATTGATCGTGTACAGTGGTATCTTTTGAAATACTGGCATTTTCAGGCAAGGGCAAAACTACATTTACAAAACAAACGTACCATATATCACGATAGCTCTTGACTTACCGGGACATCTTGCAACTAGCTATGTAACTAACTTCTGTGTCAAGGTCGCAAGGCTAGATGATGGCCACATTTTCAACATTCACTCGGTCGGGGAATCTCTCTTTGTTTCTTTTTTCCTTACACCGCAGTCAGAAATGAGCAGTACTAGTCAATTTCTTTTTGTTTTGCAGGTCACGCCGACCACGCCCTTGATCCCGTAGTCGGCCACCACCAAGTCTTAACCGATGCTGTTTACCGAACATTCGTCATGTCAACTGTTCCAACACACTTCAGCCTATCTCGCCGTTGAGAGCGATCGAGAACAGAGCGGAACGGATGAAGGGCTGGTTGGCATCGATGAGAATCAGCTTGGCAACTCATATGCAGATAATGAGATGGAGAGATTAAAGTTGGAGCAGAAGGGTTTTTTTTTTCACGATATCCTCATGTTTTTTTTTTTTTACCGACTGCTTCTCTCCTGCCAAGTTTCCATTAGGCATGTGTTAAGCAACAAATAATAGACTTCAATTCATAGCGTCAGTATGGACCAAATAGTTTCGTGATTGGTGATTTCATGATGAGAGGGCAGGTAGGGGGGGGGAAGAGCCCCCCAAAGAGAACAAGAAAAGAGAAAACTCTGGAAAAAAAGAACGGAAAGATTGCACTCTTTATAGCCATAGAATGGCAATGTTGATAGTGTGGGGCATAGAAGATCAGTTCCTCAATTCAAATCCGGAACGAGAATAATCTTGGATGCCGAGTTGGCGGTTTTGCATCCGTTTAGTGCCGTTGTCTAGTGCGAGAGGAGATGCGGCCTAACTAACCCTACATGTTTCCGCGGTTTAACCCCTATTAGTAAAGTAAGTCTAGATATTGCTGTCAAGATTTCCCAAATCACCTTTTGTATTCAAACTGAAATTGATAAAAAAATTTAAAATAGGGATTTGATCTTAGTCGAATATCATTTTCAAATAAAATGTTATATTTTTGGATCGAAGCTTGATGTAATCCTCAGATCCAAGGTATAGTTCTGGTTGATACCGGAGTTTACCCGGCGTAAAATGATAGCACCGTCTTTTTTTTTTTTTTTTTTTTTTCTCTTCTTTTACTTCGGGATGAGTTGGAACAATGTTTGGCGTAATTTAAAACGTATACATTCAATGCGCAAAGCAGATATATCAGAGGGCCCAATTGCCATATCTTGCTACCGCATATTAATCAACACCAATGCTTGGGATCCCCGAGGTCAAGCGGTATGTTTTATTCCTGTCCGAGACTGTACTTGTGACATTAACTAACATTAACTAGAGTCCGTCGTGATGAGTTGACCAATTCTGATGTCGGGTCGCGAGCTAGTGTTGACCCCAAAGTCGATGAGGTTGTTCGTGAGAAACTGCGGGCTAAACTTGCTAGTGCTTTCGACTTTAGTTTTGAAATTCCCACCTCGAGAGAACCACCCGCAAACATCCCCCATGCAGTCGCTGATGCCGCCATCAAGAATGGAGACGCGCAAGAGGATGACGAGGATGAACCTAAAGAGTTTGAATTCAGGTTATTTGCCACCGGATCGTCACAACCGACAAAGATCGTCCTCGAGACTGATAAGCCAGTGAAACTCGGAGAAGGAACTGTCCTCATGCCGAATCGTCCACTCACATATTTCCTTGCACCGAGAGCTACTGGGAAATTACGGCACAAGTTTGATGATGCGGCTGTCAGTGGTGATGATGTGATGGCTTATGCACACCAGCGGTGGTGGGGTCGCGAGATGACATGGAAGATCATCGCACGGATACCAGCAAATGGCAGTTTGGCGTCAACCAAAACCAACATCATTGCACAACAAGAATCAATAACTGCCATCAAGCCAAAAAGAAATAGACCATGCAAGAAACAGCGGGTCAAGAAACATGTCAAGGAGAGGGCAGAGAAGGCCAAAAAGGAAGAGGAAGCTAAGAAACTCATGTCAAAGGAGGATCATCTTAGGGAGAAGAAGAAGCGGATGAATCATCTAAAGAAGCTTCGGCGAAAGGCCAAGGAAAAGGCTGAAAAGGCTGGAAAGGCTGCCAAGGCTTCGGCGGCGGGGTTGCCGCCCCCTCCTGCAGATAGCGATGTGGATGATGACGGCTCAGGAGCAGAATGATGGGAATTTGACAACATATGTCTCTAGATATCTTTTTTTTTTAATAATAAAATATACAGTTACCGGCATACACTTACGCTGAGTCCTCTTTGTAGATGAGGCCCAAAAGAACTCCAAAGTCGTGAGACTTGGGGCAAGGCTGAACACGGTGCCCCACATGAGCTCCATTTGGCCAATCACATCACATAGCTGGAGCTCACCTTGCGACAAGGCTGAGTGAGTCTAGGTTTAGAGTTGCCCCTCCTGCGACCTTGATTGTTGGTAACACTTCCAGAGCCCCTCTAAGGAAATATTCACCGATTGCCAACATATTTCCTACAATCATACGTAATGCTATCCTGATTTGGGGAATACTGGCTATTCCTTCCAATATCTTTTTCATCTTGATTACCTCGTCTCTTACAATATTTATCTTGCGTATCCAATTCCCATTTGACGACATCCCACAACTGTAACGATACTTGGAGTTTATACACCTTTAACACCATGTCTTCTCTATGGAATAAACCTAGTTCAAATCCAGACAGAAACCAAACAGTTGACAAAGCTCCCGACGATGTTACCGACATTGGTCCAGGGATAAGAACCAGCTCCTCCTCGCAGTCCCAATCGCAGCAACAACCAAGACCGCAACACATACAACCACAACAACAACAACAACAACCTGTATTTTCCATTCAGCTTGGTGCCGATCGTTCTACAGCGCCTCCAGCAGTATCTCGACCAATTCCCTTTAACAATAACGCCATCCCCCCAGGTCCTGCGGCGCCCATACCTGGCCGCAAAAGCTCCATTGACGGGCGTATTGGTCCCGTTCCTTCCGAAGGACCCCAGGACTCCCTTTCTCTGGGCCAGTTGAAGAAGATAGTAGCTGGCTTTCAACGACCTGAGAAGACATCCTGTTACGACTACACCTACACCGATTATGGCCCTTTTGCAGACGAAATCGACGAGTGGTTTGTAGACAAAGCTTGGAACTGGGATCGTCTGATTAATGCTCAGAATGCCTTCAACTGGCAATGGGAAGATGCTACGCATTCACTATCTGGTATGATTAGCGAAAAGGATCCGGCGGTGGAAGGATTGAATATCGAGGAGTCAACTACCTGGGATCAAGCCAATCAGCGGCTCAAGGACGGCATCGTTAAAGGGGCCTTGGATGTGGTACAAACAGGAGAATCATCAGACAGGACATCTGCCATTGGGTCCTTGACATACTTGGCATTGGGAAGATGGACAGATACCGGTATATCACCGCTGGTAAGAAGCTCAATATCCCATGCAACGGATGAGCAGGTAGATGCCATGGTCGAAACTGTGCGAATCATTACGAAGCTGGATGGTTTACCCATTATCTGGAAAGCGCTACTCAAGGCTTTGAACGCTCTGTATATCATCACTTCTGGGTTTGACCCAACTGTGGATGCTGATCTGACTGATGTGGTAACGGATATGATGAACCTGATGACTATCATGTATGTGGTCATACAAGTGGCCTTGAGCTTTCCCAAACGCAGCCAGGACACTACAGCCAAGTTGGGTAAGTTTTATCACCTGTAGCTTACGTTGAGTGTCTATTAGTCTTAGTCTAACTTTAACAGTTGCTTTGGAGCCAAGTCTCCCTGATACCTTTCTACAAGAAACCAGCAGGCGGCGGTTTGATGATGGAGATTATCTTCCCCAAACCCAGCTGTTGCTTCTCTTGTGGAAGTCAATTCTCATTGTTTTTGGCGGATCTCACGAACTACTGGAAACCAAGAAGGCTGCTAGCGAAACTTCGTTGGATGACAAGGCCAACAATCTCATTCTTGCCTCTCCTCTAGACTACCATTTCTTCCGGTCTGAAATTACATCCAAGTATCCCGCCTACATTCCCCCGCAATCAAACTTACCTTATGATAACCTTGGGAAGAATATCCTCGCTGTGCTTGCCCCGCAGGCTCCCAAGACTACCATTAGTGGTGGTATTCTTCCACCTGCGCCGGGAGCTCAAGTTGAGAGTGGTTCGTCCATTTTGAATCAACCAGTTCATATTGCAACCCCTGCGCCATCCCCTCCTCCGTCTCCTGCCGGTGGTGGTAAGGGTGCTAAGAAGCAGAATTACCAGACCAACCAGAACTTTCCCTTTCTCTACCCACCCCTGGATGCTACGAGCAACAGTGCTGGTGGTAAGGGATTTGCTGGGGAGCAATGGGAGATTGTTGGCCGTCGCTTCGAGGGGAGTGATCTTCCTGCATCTATCATTGAAGCAGGTGCCCTTTTTTCTGATCGCGTGCGCATGACTCGTGCCATGCGCCAACTTTGGGAAGAAAGGGAAGCGTTCTTAAAAGAGGATAAGGGGTGGGATCCGGATACTAAACCTGATGAAGAGCAGGTTGAATTAGACGATGATATCGAGTCATTGGACCTTAGTGAGCTCACAGCCGAGGAGAAGGAAGAGCTTGCTCGCATCCGGAAACAAATGCATGCCGCGGAAGATAAAATACATGTCTCCAAGGCTGAACTGGGTCTTTCATCTATTCCACTTGATCTTGGACCCAATGCCGACAATATGGACCCTGAGATTAAGCGCCGCTTGGAATCGGTTGAGAAGTTTTATCAACAAGGCATGCCTCATTTCCAGTCTATGGTTATTGTTCTCCTCAAGACTATCATGGCAAACGTTGCATCTCTTCCTGTCCCTGTCCCACAAAGTGCGCATCCTATGGGCCAAGCACGTGGTGTGAGCACCGTCCCTGAGATCGTGAGATCTCCTGCTGAAATGGATTTTGGAAAGGGGCATGAAGTGACAGCCAAAGCGGTAACAGGAATTCTTATTCTTATACTCAAGTGGTTCAAGGTTTCTCGTAAGTATACAACATTCATTTTTTTTGTCGACAAGTCACTAACACAAAGATGATAGATGTCCTGAAGTTTGAGTTTATGACTCAACTTCTACTTGATTCGAACTATCTTCCACTTGTGCTCAAGTTTTTTGTGCACCAGGAAATTCCCAATATAGTAGAGTCCAAGACGGATCGGAACGAGAACTGGTAGGTATCCCCATTTTGACATGTTCACGGTATTTATACTCACACTTTTATGTCTACAGCTTCTTCCATATGTGCAATGTACAAGCTAAGCGCAGCGTAGAGAAGTCCACCTCGGGTCATGATGGAGAGACCGAGGATGTCCTGGACTCTAGTGAGGATGATGCCATGCCTCCGCCTATCAAACGCCGAAAGTCACCACCCCTACCTCCTCTCGACACTGGAACTCCAGCATCAGCTGCTACCACTCGTCCAGAAGTCGATGAACTAGGATTTCCAGTGAATGCCGATGTTCCGTTGGCTCCTGTCACGGACTTCTCAAGACGTAACTTCTTTTCTCTTATCAACTATCTTCGCATCATGCAAAAGATTTGCAAGGGAAAGGTACACCGCAACCTCCTTATGGTCACGTACAAGTCGTCTAACATCCTTCGCAAATCGTTACGCGTGCCTCAAGATGAATTACGTCTATATACCTTGAAGTTGATCAAGTCGCAGGTTCCCTACTGCGGTAGGAAATGGAGACAGGGACACATGCGGGTGATTACTGCAATCTACCTGCATTGTCGTCCTGAACTAAAAGATGAATGGCTTGCAGGAAGTGATGTTGATGGCGAGATAGAGTCTGCTCTTCCACTAGAGCAGGCCTTGAGAAGTCTAACGCACTGGTTCAACGTCCGCCGTTATCCCGAAGTTGTGGCCGCTGCGGATAGTGTGCGTGCTGCAATGAGAATCGAGCGCGATTTCTTTGCACGTGAAGTGGACAAAATTGACTTTGGTGACGTCGGATCCATTAACTTGGAAGACTCCAACACTAATAGTAAGTCGAGACTACAATGATATCACTCTCCAAGTTTCCCCAACTAACCTTTTAATAGTGGGGTTCTACTAGAAGCAACATTGGCGTTGTCGGGATCAAGACTGTCAAGCAGAGTATATGGAATATAGCCGGAGACGTCGGCAGAGGCTTGAGGAAGTGAGCCTAGTCGGTCATCAACTTCGATCCCGCCTCAAAAGTCTAATGAAACTAGATGCTAACGACTCTCAACGTTTAATGTGGCTTGAGAGGCACCAATCTGTACTTGAACGAGTATGCGCTCTACGGTGTGGTTGCAATATGAATGCTCCAGAAATGAGGGTGCCTCTAGATGTATTGCTCCCTCCTTTGGTTGTCTCGCGGTGGTCCCGGGTTGGGCTGGATCTCACGATGCCAGAAGGCTATCTAAGTACAAAGTCAAGACTAGAATTGAAGAGATATAAAGCTGTTGCGGGATCTAGTGAAGACGTTGGACCGGGTTTATACGGAGAGAACAATACTGACACCCAGGCGAATTCCGAACCCCCAGTTGATGAGTTTCCAACAAGATGGTAAATATGTTTATTTCTATTAGCGATGGGGGTCTCTTGATTCGTAAGAATGAAAGGTAAATCGCGTTACTGGGGTCTTGTCTTCTTTAAACCGTATTTTCATCATCCAACTTAGGGATTATGATATAAAACGCCACACTTAAAGAAATGAAGACGAACAGCGCCACCTATGTTGCCACTTTAGAATAGATATCCAATCCTAGTTTAGCGATAAGTCATAAGTGGGTTTTTGTCGATAAGGACGACGCACAAGATTTTGTATTTAGAAAATAAATCAAAGTGGTGCCCCACAATCCACAGGCATGGCCAGGGCTTTTGTCCACTTTTTCTCTCCCAATCAGGACGCCCGCACCACCATTTGTCAGAGACATTCCAACTTGGAAGAAGGAATCCCCCTCCCCTGCGCTTCTCCCCAATTAGTCGGCAACACTTTGAACAAAACAATTCTGCTCTTTTTCTTTTTTTTTTTTTTGCTTCTGCTTCTGCTTTGCAAATACTAAGAATCCTCAGTTCATCACAGTCAAAATGTCCCACGAGAGCGTCTGGAACTCCCGCCCCTGCGAGTATGGCAAGGGCTCGCGCAGCTGGTATGATTTTGCCAATTTCTTGATATTTTTTTTGTTGCTACATGTTACGGGTTAAGAGGGAGAGAGAGAAGGGGGGTGTGGCCAAAATATCGATGATGGTTCATGATGAACGACCATTATGGATTTCAAGAACGCCGAATTGACTCGATACGATTAACGATATTGTTTCCCTACGACGAACCTTGCAAAACATCGACTACGAACGACATGGCGATACTTGAAATCTCGATTCTATAGATGCCCCTTGAGAGATTGAACAACCTTTGATATCCTCCAGTTACCGCAGCTACGACACCATCCAAGCCGCGATACCAATGACCAAACTCTCCACCTTTTCTCAAACATGTAGCTTCTTGATCCTAGAAACCTCTAGCTAACATGTCTCTGCACAGCCGCGTCTGCAAGCACCGTGCCGGCCTCATCCGCAAGTACGGCCTTGACCTGTGCCGTCAGTGCTTCCGTGAAAAGGCCAAGGACATTGGCTTCAACAAGGTACGCCCTCAACCTTCTTCCTTGATGCCATTTACGAATTCACAACTAACCCTGACTCTTTTTTCACACCTTTTCTAGTACCGTTAAATTCCTTTTCTCCCGCCTTTTCTTAAGACGAACGCCTGCCATGACCAACCCGCCAGCCCGCTTCTGCAGGTATAGGATCTTACCCGGGAAAACGATGACCCTCACCTAATGCAAAGTCCATCGAGAATTGAGAGAAATCGAAAAAAATAGAAAGAAATCATGAAAAAAGCACACCAATATGGAGGCTTCTGTCCTATGAACTTGTGCGCGATATTTTCTTCCATGTTTTGTTGGTTGGATCAAGAGGGATTCGTTCATGATGTGCAAAAGGACTTGGAGAGGGATAGATGGAGTAAAATAGTGGTGTTTTGGTTTGTTCGAGGGTGCATTTTAGGAATCCAAAAATAGAACCATGGACAAATGAAGATTATGAGATTCATTGCACAAGTCACTTGAGTGAATGAAGCATATGAACAAGATGCTAATGTTTTGTTGTAAGTGGTGACTATTAGTGTCGTAACTACAACCCCAAACCCTTGCATATAATCACGATACCACACTATGACTACACAAAGAAAAGTCATTACTTAACATTCATTCATGTAGAGTAGAGTATACCGAAGAGATTCCGTTTGCTATTATCCAGCCACAGCCCCGCCTCCTTAAACAAAGATTTTGGTACAAGGCAAACATATGACCTAGTAGAAACATGACTAGGTAAGAAAAAAATACACAAGGGGCTCAGGCTGTTGACCGGCTCAGCAGCAGAGGAGGCCGGAACATGAGAGAGTAGAAGTACAGAAGCACGACAGGTCAATAATCACATGACACTGTTGGTGCCGGAGAGAACAGGAGGTATAAGCAAGAAGAAACAGACATCCATCTAGTAAGCTAATTCGAGAAAAGATAAAGAAACCGCTTACAGAATACGGGTGATCAGACCAGTAGCGACAGTTTTACCACCCTCACGAACGTTGAAGCGCTGACCAACCTCAATGGCGTTGGGCTGGTGAAGCTCAGCAACCATCTCAATGTTGTCACCGGGCATGACCATATGGCCATCCTCAGTGCCCTCGGGGAGAGTCAGAGTGCAAGACTCATCCGAGGTACGCAGGTAGATCTGGGGCTTGTAGTTGGAGCCGAAGCCAGTGTGACGGCCACCCTCGTCCTTGGTCAGGACATACAGCGACGCCATGAACTTCTTGTGGGCCTTCATGGTGCTGGGGGCCGAGACCACCATACCCCGGCGAAGGTCCTCGCGCTTGACACCACGGAGCAGCAGACCCGAGTTGTCACCGGCGCGTGACTCGTCGCAGGATTTCTTGAAGGTTTCGATGTCGGTAACCTTGGTCTTGATAATCTCGGTACCCTTGCCGACCAGCTCGACCTCTTGCTCACGCTTGAGGACACCACGCTCAACACGGCCCGAAACGACGGTACCACGACCCGAGATGGAAAAGACATCCTCGACGGACATCAGGAAGGGCTTGTCCAGGTCACGCTCGGGGGTAGGAATCCACTCATCGACAGCCTTCATCAGCTCATCAATCTTCTCGGTACCAAGCTCGGGGCGCTTGTTCTCGAGGGCGCACAGGGCAGAACCCATGACGACGGGGGTGTTGTCACCGTCGAAGCCGTAGGTGGTAAGCAGCTCACGCATTTCCATCTCGACGAGCTCCAGCATCTCCGGGTCGTCGAGCATGTCGACCTTGTTGACGAAGACGACAATACGCTGGACGCCGACCTGGCGGGCGAGCAAAAGGTGCTCACGGGTCTGGGGCATCTGACCGTCGGAGGCGGCGACGACGATGACGGCACCGTCCATGTTGGCAGCACCAGTGATCATGTTCTTGATGTAATCGGCGTGACCAGGGCAGTCGACGTGGGAGTAGTGGCGAGCTTCGGTCGAGTACTCGATGTGGGCGGTGGAGATGGTGATACCACGCTTGCGCTCCTCGGGGGCCTTGTCAATGGAGCCGTAGTCGAGAAAGTTGGCGAGGCCCTTTTCGGCCTGACGCTTGGTAATGGCGGCCGATAGGGTGGTCTAGAATGGTAGTGATGTTAGCGGACTAGTTGGAGTTTGAGTGACATACAAAATGTCCGTCCAGTACATGAAATTAATCTTACCTTGCCGTGATCGACGTGACCAATGGTACCTATAATATCGCAAGTCAGCCTCAAGTCCCACACCTCAACACCACATCCTCAAGACACGAGTCAATGTCCCCCTACTCCGCCTCCCCCCGCCTCCCTCAACCTACCAATGTTAACATGGGGCTTAGTACGCTCATAAACAGCATACGACCGGTACATATTCATCGCAGTCTGCTTCTTCAGCGCAAACTGCAACGGACTAACCGCCCCACGACTCGCACCAAAACGCGCGCAAGCCGCCAGAGTTTTCAATGCAGAAGCCATTGTTTAGAAATATAATGTGCAAATGCTCTTCCCCCCAGAAAAAAAAAAAAAAAAAGAAACAAACAAGGAAACAAAACTTTTCAAAGGCGGAGGACAAAAAGAAAAGAAAACGGAACCGCCACAAACCCAGAGATGGAAATTGTTAAAAAAAAAAAAGAAAAAAAAAAGAAACCAGCAGGGTCGACTACCTGGGTTCTGGCGATTTGCTTGTCGGGATTTCTTGGTGGTGGTGGAGAGGCTCGAAATTTTCTCTCACGTTGGCCGCCTTGGTGAGGAACGTCCTGGGTGCTTGCTTGCCACAGTCGGCGATGGGAATTCGTTGATGTTGATTGGCTGGGAGATGGGGTCTGTGGCGCTAGAGTGGGGGGTTTTGTGGCGAGTGAAAATGCCCCGCAATTCAGATGGTCTAGAAAGTCAAGGCAACTATGGCTGTGCACAAAGTCACGATGGTTTTAGATTGTGTTGAATTACAGTTAAGGAAGTAAAGTGGCCACTTGGGAGCATCTATTTTATATGTATATGGCGTCCTCTATCAATGTGGTGATAGTCTGTAAAAAGGTATAGAGAAAATAATCATAGCGTATCAAAAAGCCAAAAAAAACAAAAGAAGCAAGGAAACATGCGAACCATCAAATCATGACCACCTCAATCATGAATCTTCATCGCAACATTGTCACTTTATCTCTCTCTCTCTCTCTCTCTCTCTCTCTCTTCTCTCTCTACCAGATCGCCGACTGATCTACATCAAACCTCTTCAACTCCTTGCCCGCATCATCCAAATCCTTCTTCGCCTTCATGCGCATATAGAAAATCGGACAATCCTTCGAACTACAAATAACCTCACAGTGCATACTGCCCTGGCACCGCTGACATTGTGTCCACAGCCGTCCAAACCTCACTTCCAGATCCGACATGCGGTCCAAAGTCTTCCGGTAAAGCTCACCCACACGTGGTCCACAATCTGTGCAAACAGCACCGGCACTCTCTTCCTTGCCTACCAGTGGCTTCTTGCAACCCATGCAAGTCTGCGTCTTCTTAGCAAACTTCATCAGTCCACCAACCGTCGGTGCTGTCACGGAGACAATACGGGTGTGATCACCATGAAGAAGTGAGCGAGCCTTGGTTTCACCCAGTATAGGCTCGAAGATACGGCCTAGGGGCTTTGACAGTTGGTTGTCCAGGTAGTACTTGGTGTCGATGGGTACGTTGTTCTCTAGAACATAGATTGGGTCTTCCGACTTTTCAAAGTTCTTGGCACCGGCCGCTGCACGAACCATGACATACGCTACACGATCACCCAATGCAGGAGCCGAACCGGGATCACGCTTTCTCATGCGCTGTGCCAGTTCAAAATGCGCCTGCTTTGCCGTGTAGTCCTCCTTGGTAAGAGCCTTGGTGATGACTAGCTTAGCCATATCGACCTTGTTCTGCAAAAGATCGGCAATCGTACTCTTGACATACTCCTGAGCACCTTCAACATCACGATCGATAAGAATCTTCCGCAACACCGTCTCAATGACAGTTTGCACCAGTCTGCAGTTGTCTCGACGAACCGTCTCAATACCCTTGGTGTCCATCTTGTCGTACTTGTCCGTCTTGGTCCAGTACAGACCGGCATAACGCTTCTTGTTGATTAGCAGGTACGGAAAGTAAACCTTTTCAAACTCCAGCTTAATCGGCTTGGTAAACTTGCATGACACAAAATTTGCCGCCTCCTCACCAAGCTTCATGGCTTCGGCCAACTCAGTAGTTCCAAACTTGACCATGACGGAATCAGTATCACCGTAAATGACCTGAGCATCATGCGAATACCCATTAGCAATTGTGTACTTTGACTCGACCTCATTCTTTGTCCGCTCAATCATTTGACGACCGAAACTGGTGGTACTCCGGGCAATCTCCAAGCAGGGAAGCTTTCCCGTAGTGGCACCCGTCAAACCGTAGACCGAATTGGCACTGATCTTCAAAGCCAGCTGACGACCGTTCAACACAGCCTTTTTAAAAGGATCTGTTTCTTGTGCCAGCTCACGCTTCGCTTGCTTTCTGGCCGTCAACAGTTCTTCTAGAATCTGCGCCAACAAACCTTTGCGCTGCGAAGACGTCACAAACATATCGCCATTGGGCGTGATGATATAGTCCCGATCCTTCATGAGCTGGAACTTGTCAATCATCGCCTTGTTCAGCAATGTCGTGTAACAAAGGTTATGAGCCATCATGATGCTGGGGTACAGTGACGCAAAATCCAGAGTAGCAATAGGCACATCATAGTAGCCACGGGTGGGTTCAATGACAGTGGCGCCTTCGTACTGTTCATCCGACGCCTGTGAGCTCATGTTGGGAATAACAAGATGTTGCTCTAGCGCCTTGCGGAAGAGCTGACTGACGAATTTGATCTGCTGACCTCGAGAGAGCAAGAAGTTGAAGGGCACACCCGTGACACGAGCCATTTCAGTGTAGTTTTCAATACACGAAAGCTTCTCCAATAACCTCTGAGGAAGATACGCATCCTTCAAACAATACAAAGCCAGACGACGCCGCGACTCGGGAGTACCGTTGAACAACTCGGTAATCATCGAGTGATGGACATCCTCCTTCTGCTCCCCCAGAAAGTGCGCGCACACCGAGTTGAGAGTGTAACTTCTGAGTTGGTGATCACGCTGAATAAGCTGGAGAAGATCCAGCTGCAAGCGACCGTTGGTGTTGGTTGCCTTGGTATCGCGGTTACCCATCTGCTTGCTGGAGAAGTTGGACTCCTTGGCCTTGGACTCCACCGAGGGAAGACGAGTCCAATGATTAAAGCCGTGGACCTTGAGGTGTTTGGCGCGATCTAAGAGGTATGGGAAATCAAAGTTGGAAATGTTGTAGCCGGTGATGATATCAGGGTCGGCCCTCGCCAGAAACTTTTGCCACTCGCGCAACATATCTTCTTCTCTCTGGAACTCCAAGACCTGGGTAGCGGCAATCGCACTCGTATCGTTGAGGCAGAAAACATTGCGCACAAAAGGCTTCTTCTCACCATAACGAGTGACGACGTTGGCGATCTGGATAACAGGATCAATATTGGCCTCGGGGAAGATACCCTTGCGACCAGCACACTCGATATCAAACGATAGAGTACGCAGCGGTGCCATCTTGGACCACTCACCCTCGGGCTTGTGTGCAATCATGTCCCGGTAATCAACTTGCGCCTCAATCTGACAGTTGGACTGTCTTTGCGCAGCAGGGACTATCTGGTATTTGCCTGCTGTGGCTTCGACCCAAGACATACCGTAAATCTTTCTTTAGTTAGTACCATGTACACACTTTGTCGGTTTGATCTGCCGCTCCTATCGTACCTTGTTGTCAACCATGAAGCGCAAGGTGTACTGAATGTTGTCATACGTCCGAATAGGACCCTCCGGCACCTGCCAAAACGACGCCTGGCCGATTCTCCCTCCCTCTAGTGCTGACCGGACCTTGGGAATGTGTTTTGGGTCCATCACAGCAATCTTGATGTAAGGCGAATGTTTGTTCCCTTGAAATCCATAGATACTCTGCTTCATGTGTAATGACACCGTGTGGATGATCGGTTGGTACTGTCCCAAATGAGCCTCCAGATGATTCTTGAGGGCAAGGCAGTCCTTTGGCTGAAACGACACCGGTGCCGCTACAAAAAAATAGTGCTTGAACCCCGTTACATGCAACAACACCGAATTACCATTATTATTAACACCAAACAACTTTACACTCGCCTGAGATCCATCCTTACCAGGCATCGCCATAACGCCATCTTCAGCCTCAATAGCCTGGAAGCAAATCTTCTCTGTCTTGGGGTCAAATGCCGGAACGGGAGGACGATCCCATGCTTGGTCCTTCTCCGCATTGCTCTGCTTGAGCTCAGAAATATCCTGGCTCAGCTTCTCAAGATCATCTTCCCAGCTGCTCTGCGGCTGCGATGACAGTACGCGTTTCCGCGGGTCGGCTTGACTGGAGGGGATATGCCGGAAGGCAATCTGGGAAGCGGAGGGTTGTTCGGTTTTGATACGCTTCGCGGCGGTGGCGGGGACTTTGGAGGGTGGGCTGGCGTTTACAGTGTTGGATGCTTCACTGAGCACTCGTTTATGTGAGAGGACAGATGACATATTTGGGGGGGGGCTAGTAGGTATCTAGATGAATCAGCAAACAAATGGAGGAGTTTCAAGTCGTGGACGTCGTGGCTGATTAGGACATGGAAGTATAAAAACAAAAAGAGAAGTAGTAAATCTATAAATTGGTTAAAACGAAGAATCAAATAGCTTTAATATCCTCAATAAAAAAAATCATCAGATTCAAAAGAGCAAGTATTGACAATAGACGAAGGTAGATGTAGATGCAAAACAACACTCAAGAAAGAAAAACCAAGCTCTCCCTCCCCTTGATCTCAGTTCCTTCCCTTGTTATCAAAATATTGTGGGTGCTTCAACCCTGGAATTCCACAGCAACTACCTTTTTTTTGCACAGGCGCAGGAACAACACTCTTGCCTAAAAACGCAAAAAGAACGCGCCTTTACTAAAGACCAAGCACGCGTCTCATTAACGTGATGGACCCACTCAAGTGATTCCACTTTACACGACCCCTTGTTCAGAAAAAAAAAAAATAAAAAATAAAAAATAAAAAATAAAAAATAAAAAAATAAAAAAATAAAAAAATAAAAAAATAAAAATCAAGCCATTCGAAGGCCAGACTTGGCTTAGTAAGCAGAGTTAGTTGCACGGTTCCTAGATAGGCAATGCAAAGAAGGAAAGATAGAATTGAAGTTCCAATATTGTCATGCAGTATATTCATCCGAATATTGAAAAAGATTATGCCGTTGGAAATAAAACAATACAATGCAACATGGATGAGGTATCGTGTCAATAATGCAAATGTCCAAAAAACGAAATATCCAAACAGCCCGAGCTTCTGCTTCAAGGCCACCAATGAACTATATAAACATAAAATCCGCATAGCTGTCGTCACCAACAAGTTCAAAAACTGTTCACGCTTCCTTATCTAAACTTAGTTCTCCGTAATGTCGAGATCACCAGTCTCACACCAATCCTTGACAGGCTGTAAAAATAAACATAGTTAGCATAGGTTTCAGACAAACATGGACAGAATAATCCGTTAAACTTACCAAACAACTCATGTACTTGCACCATGAACATGAGTTGTGATACTTGTAAAAGTTGTTCAATAACACCACAAACGCAATAATCATCGCCAACAACGACCCCGCACGGATAAGCCACCACGCCCACCACAACGGCTTCCGTCCCTTAAAGAAACCAGTCGGGTTCGACAAGAACGATGGTTGCTTATCCGTGACCCCAGATGAAACCGTCGTGTATGGCGTCTCGAGACCAAGTCGTCGACGAAGAGCATTAGGTGAGTGAAGTAGGGCAACACCGAGACCAAGTCCCATGATGAAGCCACCAATATGAGCAAAATTGTCGAGACCGGGAAGAAGGCCAAGAACAAAGGAAACGATGATATCGAGCATGATAAAGGCAAGGTCCTTCATAGGGTTGCGGCGGTCACCCCAGGAGTACAGGAGATCCAGTAGTAATAGTGCAATACAACTAAATAGCGCACCAGATGCTCCAGTTGAAAGGAGACCATCACCAGCATAGTTGGCACCGAGAACATTACCAAATATACCACCACTCATATACACGATAAAGAACCGGATTGATCCAATTGCACACTCCATCTCCTTGGCGACAGTCAATTGCATCATCAGGTTGAAGCCAATGTGAATAACACCAGCGTGCATAAAGACGGGAGTGATGAAGCGCCACCACTGCTTGGGCTCGGGGGATTGGTCTTCATTTCCGTCATACTTGGGGTTAGGAACACCGCCCATGCCGCAGAGGTCGCTGAGAGAGCAAGAGCCGGTCGTAGTCGTCGAGTTCGGGCAGGGCCAGGTAATGATACCGTTGTGACCTTGAATCTTGGGAATATTATGCATGCAGGGCGTGTATCTGCCGCCCATGTTGATCATGACCCAAGTTGAGGGACCGATCATAGGATTGAAAGAGGGCTTGACCATGATGGGAGAGCCGGTGAGGACACCTGGGAAAAATGTAGTGATTAGTGGTCCATGATCTTACATAGAACCAAAGCATCAAACAAAAACTTACCATTCTTGACCAGTTCGCCAATGAAGACGGCAATCTGAATAATGGAAAAGGTGTATACCAGGAAAGGGAAACGCTTATTATTGGCGCCCATCATTCCAAGCTGGCCAAAGCTAACCTTGCCTTTCCGGCCCTTCTTTTTCGTCGGCCGATCGTAGACATGATCCTCAAACGCCTCCGGGTCAGGCATTTTATTCTGCCCGCTGGTGCGATCCTGTAACGGGATGTCGTGGTTTGAGCTCGAATTGCTCTGGTAGGCGGCAGCGGTACCTCCGTGGTAGGCGGTATCCTGGTTATAATAGCTCGCATTTGCAGCCGCTGGTGTGTGGCCGGAGCGAGAGTCTGTATCAGGATAAACATGATCGTCAAAGACGGTTTCAAACGGGCTAGGCCCGGGGGGTTGCTGACTTGGGCGCGGAGTGCCGTTGTTTGAACGTGAAACCAGGGACGGCGGATACGTGGGTGGCGCCGGCGATGGAGAGGGCGAGTGTAGGATTGGAGTGCCTTGGCCATGTGCATAGTAGGGGGGCGCCGGAGATTCGGAAGTCGTTACGTAGGGTGGTTGGTATGATTGTAGTGGGGGGTTATGGGGGGCGGCGCCATAATGGTCATCGTTGGCGGCCATGGTGGAGGTGTTGGTTCCGAAGGAGAAGTGGCGGTGGCGGAAGACGGGAGAGTGGGAGGAGGCGGAGAGAGCAAGCCGGTCAGGCGGCTCGGGGGTCGGACGAGGGAGGCGACGGGGTAGCGAGGAATGTGGTCGGCGCGCAGTTTTAGGAATCGGATTGGGGATAACTGTCCTTGGATAATAAACAGCCAATTGGGTAACCGGTCAAAGGGAGTAGTAGCGCAGTGAACTTTTTCGTAGGCGGTCGTCGAATAAAGAATGGAAGATGACAAAATTAGCAATTGGCGCCCAAGAAAATCAATCGAAAGGAAGGCGCTGCGAAATTTCTTAAAACGGTATCTTCCCGCGACAAAAATCCAAGGAAGAAAAAAAAAAAAAAGGCAACTGCTCTATTTAGAGTTCGCAGGCGTTATATCAAAGACCCTTTCAATAACACAGGACAAACAAAGCTGTGTTTTGCCCTGGTGGCTGATTCAATGTAAGAGATTGAAGTTGTAAGAGATAACTGAGAAAAAAGATGTTCCAAAGGGAGAGAGAGAAAGAGAGGAAAGGGGAGGGGGGAAAAATGCAAGAACGAGAGCAAGCTTCTTTCTCCAAATAAGTTGTAGAAAGGAAGACCTCAAACAAGAGCGATGAAGGGGAAAACAGAGAAGACGTCAAAAGGTCGACGACGACTTTCTGGGTTCTCGAACTTTAAAAGTGATTTCTGGCAGGGTGGTGGCGGCGGTACACTAGTAGGAATGCCTTTGCGGATCTTCCTAGCGAAGTAGCAGCAGCAAGCAAGCAAAAGCAAAGCAAAGCAGAGGAAGCAGGGGATTAGGGAGACAGAGGAAAGCCGGTGGCCTTTTTGGTTGGGTGGGACTTGGACTTGGATGGATTGGACATGG
>MKGJ01000247.1:10918-22476 GCA_002018255.1 Bretziella fagacearum | reverse complement strand
CCATCTACCGCTCCCACTCGTTCATCCCTCTATCCTCTCCAATCCCTCCTCCACCTCAACGGCTACAACCTTCCCCCCTATCCTCCCTACACCCAGTAACCCCCGTGTAACTACACAAACCCCCCTCCCCTTGAAAAAGCAAGTTACGTCCTTAAATCACGTGATCAAAACCCATCAGATTTAAGACAAAAACCTCATCAATAATAGTCACAAAGAACCAGCAGAGAAGAAAAAGAAAAGAAAAAAAAAAAGGTATAGGAACCCCCTCATAAATAACATTTTCCTACCCTCCTCTTCCTTCCTCTCCCTCCTCCTCCTCCTCCAAAAAAAATAAACGCCCGTCTCTTTTCCTTTGCTTTGTGGATTTTATGCGAATACGAAGTGTTCCAGTAAAATAAAACAAAGAGCCGGCACCATCCATCTTCCTCGTCTCCTCGTCTCCCTCCCCTTCCCCCATCTGCGTGTCAATATCTCTCTTCAACAAGCATGGTAACAACACCTCTTAACAAGACGTAAAACACACCACACACACACACAAAAAAAAAAAAAACCCAACACAACACAACAAAAATGGGCAGAGACACAATAAAATCAAATAAAAGATACCAATCAACCCATCAAACAAAGCGCAAAGAACAGAAAAACCAACAAAACGCTATGTATGCCTCTCTTCCCAACCAACAACTCCTCCCCCCCACATCCTTTCTATCCCCTTGATATTCTTGTGGGCCTCCCCCTTCCCCTCGCCTTCCCCTTGACTCACTCAACTAACCACAGCAAATCGCATTAAGAATCTTCTTGAAGCCCTTGGACTGGTTCTCATCTGGCCTCTGTCCATCCCCGTGCAATTCCTCCTGCGCCATAGGCGCCGGCTGCAGGCCGGAGCTTGAGGTCATCATCTGCTCCTGCCCCGGCTGAGTCGAGGCTTGCTGCTGCGGTAGGTTCTGGGCACTGTTCTGGAACTGCGCTTGCGTCGAAGCCGTGGGCGTCGCCACCTCGGCCCGCATGCCCCCCCCAGATCCGGTGGCTCCCGTCCTCGGGGTGTTGATGGCGCCGGGGCCGTTTTGCCGGTCGCGCTTGTTGGGCATCTGCTTGATTGGCGAAGGAGGAGGGGGCTGCGCGGCGTTTAAACGAGCCACGGTCAGGTTGTTGGCGTTGGTGTTGGTTTGAGACTGGCGGTGGCCGGCTGTGGCGTGCGATTCGTTGGCCGGCCGGCTGTGGTACCCGTGCTGCTGCTTGGTTGTCGGGTCCCAAACTTTTCCCGTGTTTCCTTGCACCATCCAGTCGTACACGTCGTCTTCGACCTCGTTGCGGTCCTTGAGCACCTTGGTGAAGAGGCCGCGCAGGTGGTCGTAATCAGGGTTCTCTTCGAACCCAAGGTTACGCACATACGTCAGGTACTCGTTGAACTCGGGGGGGAAACCCTCGCAGAGATCCTCGATACGGGTAGTCTGCTTCTTCTCACCAATCTTTTCGTACTTTTGCTTGTTGGTGGCAGCCTTTAGACCTTGCCAGGGAAGGCCTCCACGCAAAAAGTACATAAAGACGTGGCCGAGAGCTTCGAGATCGTCACGACGAGACTGCTCGCGACCCAAATGAGTGTTGATAGACATATAACGGGCGGTACCAGACAGAGACTTGCGCTCGCGGTACGGAATGTGCTGCTTGGTCTTGGGATCACGGTACTGCTTGGCCATGCCGAAGTCGACGACGTGAATGGTGTTGGCGGCCTTGGTGCCGGGACGGCCAATCAAGAAGTTGTCGGGCTTGATATCGCGGTAGATGAGGTTCTTTTCGTGAATGGTCTGAACACGCGACAGCATCTGCTTGGCGACCATGACGGTAGTTTTGATGCTAAATCTCCGGCCGCAGTGGTCAAAGAGGTCCTCGAGCGAAGGGCCGAGAAGATCAATGACCAGGATGTTGTGGAGACCCTCTTGGCCAAAGTAGTAGACGTTGGGAACGCCCTCTGTGTGTGTGTGTGGGAGGAGGAGGAGGAGGAGGTTGTTAGCGGAGTTCGACATCCAAGGTATAAATTAAAAAGAAATTTACTAATGGGAAACCGGTAAAAACGTACTGCAGCCAGAAAGAATTTTGTAGGTGCGGTACTCATCGCGCAACTGGGGAGCGTCACTCTTGCGAGGTTCCTGTGAATATATATATGTACATGTTAGTAAAAGATTTTCCTTGATAATAACCAAGGATTAAAAAAAAAAAAAAGAAAGAAAAAAAAATTGCGTGTTTAAAATCATCACAAACACGTACAAACTTGATGGCAACCTGTTGGTTGTTCAAAAGGTTGGTGCCCTCGAAGATGACGCCGAAAGAACCCTCACCAATCTTCTTGCCGACACGGTAGTGCACGCCAACAACGTTTGACGATGATGAAGACATGGTGAATAGTTGTAATAGTGGTGGTGTGGTGTGGTGGTGTGATATTAGATAGTCTTTATAAAGAGGAAGAAAACAAAGAAACAAAAAGGTACAAACTGCGGTAAAGCAGTTGCAGAGAATATGACGCGATTGCGTCAACAAAGTGATTTCGAGTTTTAACAGGTTATTGATTAAAAATCGGTGTCGATGATTCCGTGAGCAAATCGGTCCGGTCTGTCGGTCGGTTCAGATTGACTTGGAATAATTAAAAAAAAAGAAAAAAAGAAAAAAAAGAAAAAAAAAAGTCGAATTGATGTGGGATCGGCGATGACGAGAAGTTGTTGACAAGAGGTCACAAAATGAGGCTATAAAGAAAAAAAGAAAGAAAAAAAGACAACGACTAAGAAATGCGAAAGGCAAATGGTAACATCTAGTTTTGATTGGCGACGCGATTTTGTTAGTAAAAAAAAAAAAAATTTCCTTTTTTTGTTCAGAAGTTAGAATAGAGCGAAAAAGATAATGGGTAAAGAAAAAAAAGAAAAAAAAAGGCCAGTCGCATTCCGCGTCGTCAATTGAGAATGTAGGCCACAGAGTGTTGTTGGGGCATTTGGCCTTGTAAAGAAGGGAAGGAGGGAGAAGGAGAAGAAAGAAAAAAAAGCGAGAACAACCAGCGACGAGAAGCGACGGTAAGAAAAGAAACAGGAAGAGAGAGACAGAATGAAAGGGAAAAAAAAAAAAAAAAAAAAAAAGAAATAGTGTGTGTGTGTGTGTGTGTGTGTGAGAGTGCACGATCTTTTTTCCAGGGTCGAGGCTGAAGAACAGACAACCTTGGACGACCTGAGGGGGGGGGTTGCGTGATAGAGAGAAAGAGAAGCCTTTGGAGCCGAAGTTGTTTTGTTCTTTCGATATTTATTCTTTTTGGTTCCTGACTGGATTTGATAAGAGCACTGAACAAGAGGGAAAATGGAAGAATAGAAATAAAAATAAAAAATAATTGGAATGAGGTTCCAATCGTCGCTGGCCGACAGTTCAAATCGGTTGATTTCGATGCCAGGGTTAGGGAGCAGGGTTGGAGGCAGGGTCGTGCGCCTGGTCCAGGAGCTGGGTGGCGGAGGGCTATGATTGGTTGAATATGAGATCAGGGGCATTTAGTGGAGAGCTCGCTGTAGCTATCCAGTGGCTAAGTAAGCTTGTATAGTGGATAGCTACAGTGGGGTTTGGGTACAATGAGGATAAGCGTAGAGATGGAAGCACACGAGAAGAGAGAGAGAGAGAGAGAGAAGAGAGAGAGAGAGAGACTTACCAATTAAAAGAGTAACAATGTCTATAATGCGACGGAAGTGCGAGAGAATTGAGATAATGAATGTGTATGTTTGAGACGACGAAGCAATTCCAGTGAATATGTGGCGTGTAGATCTTTTTTGATTCCGTTATTTTATTTTTAATTTTTTGCTCTTGAAGTTGGCGTATGATGACGATGTGATGCGATGCGATGCAATGTTGTGGTCAATTCAAATGATATCGTTTCGTAATCGGGACGGTCGTTAAGGCAGTCGGAGGCAGAAATGAAGCGGCGATAGAAAAGAGAGCGTACAGGAGAGAGAGAGATAGAGAGAGAGAGATATGATGGAGGTAGTGGGATCGTGAGAGGGAGAGGGAGAGGGAGAGGAATAGAGAGAGAATTAGATTAGAAAGAGAGTGTGAAGCTCATAAACCTCAATAATCCCTCCAAAGATTGACGATGACAGCAAGAAAAAAAAAGAAAAAAAAGGAAAGAAAAGAAAGATTCTCCAGTGAAAAAAAAAAAAAAAAAAAAAAAAAGGGACGAATTCGTCAGAAAAGATTGAAATGATTTTGAGAAGAGGGAGAGTGACAGCAACAGCGACAGCGAGAAACTGGGGAAACCAAAGAAGAAGAAGAATGGTTTATAGTTGGCTGCTTTTACAGTGTCCTTTTTTTTTTACAGGGGGTAACCCTTCTATAAAGTACTATGATGATCAAAAAAGCGACCTGTTGGCTAACCAAAAAAGGCTACTAAAAAAAAAAAAAAATTAATTTGAGGGATGCAAATGTATGATGGAAGGAGGTAAAAAAAAAACCACATAGATAGGTATCTACGGTACAGTGCAGTACTAAAATATAGTACAGTGCAGTACTACAATATGGTACAGTGGAGTATTACAAAATAATACAGTGCAGGACTACAATATAATACAGTGCGTAGACGTATATATCTACATTGTACCTACATATAACATACCCACTTCTCAACAATACTGTACACGACTGCGCTCTTTTTTTTTTTTTTTTCAGTACGAGTCTCTTTTGCTATCTCTTAAACTCGGCTTTCTCTTCTTTTGAATTATTCCCTTCTCCCCGGGAAAAGATACGACACGACCACCGGTCAGGGCCCGCATCAAGCGAACAAGGAACCTGCAGGCTATTGGGAAATTGCATTTCTCTGCACACTGTCTTTGTGAGTGGATATTGTATGTGTTACCACAGTGTATTGTTTGTCGATATACACTGTTGTTGCTCCTGCCAGGGGGTTGAGGTTGCTTTGCTTGTTGGTTTTTACTAAAGGGGGGCTGGGTTGCTTTTTTTTTTTTTTTTTTCCTTTTTTTTTCCTTTTTTATAGAGAGGAGAGGTCTGGGGAACTTGATTTATAGTATTGAACAAGGAGAGGAGGTAGAAGAAGGAGAAGAAGAAGAAGGAGAAGAAGAAGAGGAGGAGGAGGAGGAAGAGGAGGAGGAGGAGGAGAAGAAGAGGAGGAGGAGGAAGAGGAGGAGGAGGAAGAAGAAGAGGAGGAGAAGAAGAACTAGAAGAAGAAGATGAACAAGATGAACAAGATGAAGATGAACTAGAAGAAGAAGATGAACAAGATGAAGAAGGGATGATTGTTGGGGCAGACGATGACGATATATTGGGTTGAGAAAAGTGACATACCAATATCATGAAGCCTCATAATAAGCCTCATTCCAGTATATACCCACTGTGATAGGGACAAGCTGATGACCAACGATCAAGATATATCGTCACCACATACAACATCGAGTTACCATCATTCTTCCCTTCTTTGCATGTATGTTCAAGTATTACCTAACAAGCAAGTCCAACCGCCTTCTCCAAGTTTTCCATATCACAATCCTATAAACTCTAACCCGTATTCTTCTTTATTCTTTTATTCTGGGGGGTTTTTTTCTTTTTTTTTCTTTTTTTTTTGTATTCTATCGTCACGTATTCAAGACCTTTGGCTTTTGGCTCAAAACCCCGCGGCCCTTTTACTGCTTCCTGTTATACGTACGACCCAAGGTCAAGAGTCTTCTCTATATTGCGCCTTGGACTTGCATATAAAGTCCACGGAACAGGCTTAATAGCCTCTTTTCCGGCCCAGTAGTGGCATTACGTTTAAGGATCAAGAGACTCCGTCAGGAATGCTTCGGTTTGACTGGACCTCAGTGAACTAAATCAGCCAGTCAGCAAAAGAAAAAAGGAAAAAGAAAAATTCAACAGTGACGGCATCAAGTTTGGGTCCGGGCTCCGCGCGATGAGATTTCCTGCTGCTTCAATCATAGTCACCGCACTATCTTTGAAGAAAGACAACTCCACCATTTTTATTTTTATTTTTATTCTATTTTAATCTCTTTATCTTTAAATCTTTGCTAGCACTTATTGTTTACTTTGTTTCTATCGAGTTTCCCTTGTATTTCGCGTACAAAGGGCTCACGCACGGCACGTCCTGGTGATTCTCACGCCGACGATCATCTAACAAAAATTTCTCACACATCCCCCTCACCTCAGTCAGAAAGTCTTGCATAATATCACTTCATATTCAAAAGTTACGCCAAACTAGTCTTGACCATGACCTCCAAACCAGAGATCATCGTGTCAAGTGATGTGGCTGCTTGCAACTATACGCCTTCTTTTTCATCCTCGTCCCACCAAGAACCTGCAGATGCCGGTCCGCTCATGTACCGCCGGCCCAGTGGAATCGCTTACGGAGCTGAACGTCCGTCTCTTCTGCCCCTTCCCGAACTACAGGGAGAATCGACCCTTTCGCGCAGCGAGCGAGCTCAGTCCAGAGCTGCCGAAGCATCTATGCTAAGAGACAACCATCTGCTTCCGCCCAAACACGGTGTTGTTGAAAAGGGTCCTTTACGCCAGTTGTATGACTCCATCTTCAGTACCAAAGTTCGCCATGGTCGGGAATATGCCCCCAGTCCCGTACCATCTACCTCGAGTATTGATGAAACCACCGCACTGTTAGATAGTACTGTAGCCGATGACGGCAACGGCGGCCGCCAAGGCAACATTGACGACGACGACGACGACGACGACGACGATGACGACGACGAGGCAACTCTTATCAACCCTCAGCAGCCTCCTTCGCCGGATGTTGAGGAAATCGGCGAGCAGTGGGAAGCGGCGGTACAAGCCGGACATTTACAAAGTACTTGGCAGCGTGAAAGCAAGACAGTCTTGCACTACTCGCTCCCGCTTACCGCGACCTTTTTGCTTCAGTATTCCATCAATGTCACCAGTGTCTTTGCAGTTGGTCGTTTGGGCAAAGAAGAATTGGGTGCTGTTTCTCTTGCCAACATGACGGCTGTCATCTCGTGCTACTCTGTCTTTATTGGTCTGTCAACGTCACTTGACACGCTGTGCGCCCAGGCCTATGGTTCGGGACACAAGCATCTGGTCGGGCTGCAGTTCCAGAGAATGACTTACTTTTTGCTGCTCATGTTCCTCCCAATTGCAGTGTTTTGGTGGTATGGTGGTCTTGCTCTGTCTTACATTGTTCCTGAGGCCGAAACTGCTGCCCTTGCAGGGCAATACCTTCGTATCCTGATTCTCGGTGGACCGGCAGCGGCCATTTGGGAGGCCGGGAAGCGCTTTGTTCAGAGCCAGGGCATCTTCCATGCTACTACCTACATTCTGTTAGTTGTGGCCCCTCTCAACATATTTTGCAACTATTGGTTTGTGTGGCATTTGGGCTGGGGCTTTATCGGTGCGCCCATTGCCATTGTCATTACCCAGAACATGCTCCCGGTTATGCTGTTCCTATATGTGTATTTCATCGATGGCCGCCAATGTTGGGGTGGTTTCTCGTGGAGAGCTCTTGACAACTGGGTTCCCATGATCAAGTTGGCTGTTCCGGGTCTCATTATGCTTGAGGCCGAGTACGTCGCTTTTGAAGTGCTCGTCTTTGCTGCTTCTCAGTTGGGCCCCTATGATTTGGCTGCTCAGGGAGTCATGGCCACTCTGACGTCGACGACCTACCAGATTCCCTTTTCTATTTCGGTTGCCGGGTCCATGCGTGTGGCCAATCTCATTGGCGCAAAGCTGATTCAGCCTGCGCGTATGGCTGCCAAGGTGACGATTGCCGTTGAGTGTATCGTGGCTCTGCTCAACTTTACCTTGTTAATGGTATTCAGACATCGGGTCCCGTATCTGTTGACACAGGATCCCAAAGTGGCCGAGATCTCGGCGTTAGTGATGCCGGTTCTGGCTACTATGCAGTTGGCTGATGCTATGGCAGCTGGTGCCCACGGATTACTACGTGGTATCGGACAGCAGCACATTGGTTCCTACACGAATCTGGTTGCCTATTATATCATCGGACTGCCTCTATCATTCTTCACAGCCTTCTGGCTGGACTGGAAGTTATACGGCATGTGGTTTGGTGTATCGATCGGACTTGCCTTGTAAGTGAAAAAGTGAAAAAAAAAGTAATCAAGTGACAACTAATGCTAATATGAACTTAGGGTTTCCATTGTCGAGTACATTTACTTGTTCAGTACCGACTGGAACAAGGCGGCTCAAGAGGCGGAAAACCGGAATAATGCAGGTTAGATGCTGTATGGCCCGGTTCACGTATGTATGTATGTATATATACGATTCCCTCTGACAGCGTAATAGTGCCATGACTATCTATGACTTTGTTTGATGTGGTCATGTTTTATCGTGTTTTTATTCAAAAGCAGGTGGTTTTAATTTGCGTGTTGTTTATAGTTTTGCTATTGATTTGTTTATTCTCATCATTTTACTTTTTTTTTTTTTTTTTTTTTTTTTTTTTTCCTCGTCATGTCAGGCATAGCTTCTCCAATTTCCATCAAAAAGAAGATTCTCATATCTCTTCTTCCTTTTCTTCTTCTTCTTCTTCTTCTTCTTCTTTTCTCAAACGACGCGACTCTCACGTTAGTATCAACATATTTGATATGTCAACCAGGTGCTTAAAGATCCTTTATGCAATTTGGCCGCCTAGTTGCCGGCAGACTACAAGCAAAGCCAACGTATGTTACGGGATGAGTGGTGTGGTGGCGCCATGGGGCTATGCTGAGACGTCGGGCGAAAAGCGGGAGAGAAGAGAAGAAATGGAGCAGATGCGGGGAGGAGCGAGTGGCGAGGAAGGGAATAGTAGACACTGTGGTGGGAAGAGAAGAGAAAGGATAGAATGGACAAAGACATGTGAAGAAATAAAGGATATGAGGATTGATGATTGATGATGGTGGTGGTGGTTCCATTGGTTTTGGAGGTGGCGATAATGGGGAGGGTTGATTTCATTGAAATATCTTTATATATAAATATCAACGGCCGATACCTTGAACTTTCCAAGTTTCTTTGACCTTTGATTCTTTACCACCCCTCCACTATACCTATCAATATCTATCAACACTTATCAACACCTATCAACACCTATAGAAACACCCACACCCACACACACACACACACACACACACACACACACACATCACCATGTCCGCCACAACCTCCCCTACCGACTGGAACCCCTCCCTCCCCACCATCGCCCAAGTTGCCCTCGCCAACAAACACACTCAATCCTGGCAACCCTCCGCTGCCACCTGCTCCTGCACCTCTGTCCGCGAAGCCTCCAATCGCCGAAAGTCCTCATCAGAGGTTGCGAATGCGGATGCCTTGTCTCGGGGGAAGAGTTGGAGTTTTGATGAGATGAAGCATGAGTGTCAAATGGGAGTGTTGAAGGGGATTCGAGAGGCGCCGGGGTTTTCAGAGAGGGTTTAAGGGAGGCTTGGTTATAGCATCGTGATGTTTTTTTTTATTTTTTATTTTTTTTTCTTGGCTTCATTATTGGTTGCTCTCTATTTATTACGATTATTGTTTCTGAAAAAGAAAAAGAAAAAATCATCATATTTCTCACAATGTTCACAGTCATTTAAATGCAATAAAATATTAAGTATAAAAATGTTATTGAAATCGCCATCATTTAATGTATCAATTACACTCAAAAAACACATTCAAAAAAAAAAAAAACATGGCTTTGAAATCAAAAGTCCAATGCTTAAAATACCATTAAACTATATGCATAAACAACAGCCAATGCATAAAATCAAACAGCCCGACACACGGTAAACTTCCGAGGGACTCACCGTCCTGGAGAGGAATCAAATCAACAGAAACCCAAGGTAAAAAAAATAAAAAACAAAAAAAAAGGATCCATAAGTCATAAAGTGCAAGAAAAAAGAAAGGAAAAGAAAAGAAAAAAACAAAAAGAGGAAAAAAAGAAATACGTTAATAAAAAGGGTATTACACCAATAATGTCCATGATGGGATGATAAGACAAGGCAGAAAGGAAGAAATCCGAAACAAACTGACTGGCATGATGCAGTCCGAACAAAAAAGAAAAAAAAAAATGATGAAACGCTGTGCTAAATAACGACGCCAACAAGAGAAATATTGAAAAAATCAGGCGCAAAAATAATCAAGCTCTCATAAGCCGCCGTAATTTACTCATTCATCCTCCTCGTTGAACACCGGTCCGTAGCCGTCAAGATCAGTGTAGTTCTTAGACAACTCTTCCGCCGTCTTGGGCGGCTTGCCATGAGGCTCCAGGTGGTGCACCGGGCCATCGTACTTGTGCAAGTCTTCGTACTTGGCTTTGGTCTCCATACCAGCGGGAGCACCAGCCAGAGGGTCCGCATGCGCACCTGCGTACTTGTCGAGATCCTGATACTTCTTGGACAGCTCCTCGGGAGTCAGCTTCGGCGCCGCATGAGGGTCGTCTAGCTTAATGGGCTCCGCATACAGGTGAAGATCCTTGTAGTTCTTGGAGAGCTCCTCGGTAGATGGAGCTGGCTGTCCGTGAGGCTCCTGGTGGCGAACAGGGCCGTACTTGTGGAGATCGGTATACTCGGCCGACTTGTCCTCGGGAGCAACAGGGACATGAACAGCCACAAACTCGTCAAGACAAGTGACAATGGAAGACGCGTTGCCGACGAGACTGACAGGCTGCTCATGGTGGACATTGTCGACGTTGTACTCATGAATATCCTCATAGGTAGGAAAGGTCTCGGTCTTGCACTTGACAGGGCCACCAATGGGGTTCTGGTAGTCATCAAGATCATCATACTTGGGAGTTGACTGGATCTTGTTGTTAATGGGACCAGAGGTGGGGCCATAGAGATGGAGATCATCGTACTTGGGAGCACTACAAGAAGCAGACTTGCGAATGGCATCAAACTTGTTGGGACGGTACATGTGAAGATCATCATATTCAGCTTCTGACACCTCAGCAACCTCCTTGTGCATAAAGGGCCCGTAGCTGTCCAAATCAGGATACACCGGCTCAGCTTGCTTGTCAACCGAGACGCTCAAGCTAGACCGACTGTGGAAACCCCGACGAGCCGACGGTATCTGCGCCAAGGTGCTGGGGTCATTTAAAAAGGACAAGCGAGACGAGGATTTCAGAAAGCTAGAGCTACTCGCACTTTTCTCCAGAGGAGTCTGCCACATGTGGCTCAGATCCACCGACGATGCCCGTTCAGCGTCAAAGTGAACACTCTCTGAACTCGCTCTCCACCGCGCCAACTTCTCCGTCTGCGAGCCGGGCGCCGTGCTCCAGTAGTGCGCGGCCAGCTGGCGGCAGGCCATGCGGGCGTCAGTGTTGACAGGCAGGTGCATATGCTCCATAGAGGCACAGGGAGAAAATGAAGAGGAAATGGAGCTAGTGTCTTCCGTGGTAACAAAGGAATCAGCACGGTGGTGACGGGAGCGGGTGGCAAGAGAACGTGTGAAGACAATAGGAGCAATAGCGGCGGCAGAGGCCGGAAGGGATTGCCGGCGAGCGACGGTTCGGGGAACTGAAGCAAGCATTGTGATGGGAAGGAAAAAGAGGTGGTTAGATGGGGTTTGTTTCTTTTTTTTTTTTT
>MKGJ01000247.1:0-10660 GCA_002018255.1 Bretziella fagacearum | reverse complement strand
GGGGGAAGAAGAAAATAGGAAAGAACACAAGAAGACTGAAGCAAAAACGCAATTGCTTAAAAAGCGGCGGCGATGCCCTCAAATATAAAAGTGAGTGACAAAGGGAAGGAACAAGCAATGCAACGATTGGACGGATTGATTAGAGGTGCGATCAGGGGTGCGGGCAGCATGGAAAAGGCAGGAGGACCCCGTAAAAAAAGCAGCGCCGCAGTGAAAAAAGGATCAGGCGCTAAAAATGGCACTTACCCCAGATGTGGTTAATGGGAGGATGCTGGAGATACAGACTCCGTGCGAATACGTATCCGTATCGGGGAAATTTGGGCCTGGGGGGGACTTGAAGTGTTAGAGATTGTGGTCGAGGCAGCGGCGTCGGAAACACGTTATTTAGAATGCAAAAAGTCACAAGAGCAGAGACTAGAAAAAAAAAAAAAAGATCGTGACCTCTACGCTACTGTTGTTCATTGAAGAAAAAAAATCGGATTCTTCTATCNCCCCCCCCCATCCTTAGTTTTGAACTGTGTCCTTTTTGTCTCCACCCATTTCCGACAGACGCCAGACACAGTGGAGTATATGATCCTAGTACACACTGTAGGCGTTGGCCACATGCTCACTTCCATGTACACAGTGCCTCGTACTGTATCCAAATCATGCAGCAAGCCAAACAACCAGGCACGCATTTTGCTCTCATTCCTTGTCCGACAAAAAAAATGGAGCAAGTGAGGTACATGCCGCCTCAATACATCGACGAAGGGGGGAAGAGAGCAAGAAAAAAAAGAAGAAGAAAAATAACGACTTGTTATTGGCTAGAGATAACCATGTTAACTGTCACTTGAACAAACCACGATTCAGTTTACTTGTTTACTTCTGTTTACTTGTTTACTTCTCCAACTTGACGCCCGTAAGGAACCAACCGGCTGACTTTGAGAAAATATCGACTGACCGATTGATCTCTGATGTTTTACAATGGTACGTGTTTGGACAGTCTTTTTTTTTTTTTTGCAACGCTGCGGCACAAAGACGTCGCGGGGCACGGAAGTGTTAGGGGTCGATGAGTGCATAACAATCACTAGGAATCGTGCCGTAGATAGTATCATGATATGATTAGATGATGCTATATCCACGGTGAGCTTCATCTCACATGTCATAACCATGGCACTACCCACAGACATTTATTCTCACGACAAGTCAAACAATGTCGTCTTTTCAATCAAGCCTCGAGATTCTCCTCCCTCCCGTCTATCTGCATACTCTCGTCACCCACCCACTTTGTTGAAAAGAAAAAAGAAATTTATGCTCAAACAAACCAAAACATACCACCTCTCCATCATTTGCCGCATCTGTGAGGAGGGGAATGAGAATGCAGCATGCTAGACCCCAAATAGCCTGCCTAGTGGTTTTTTACTCCAACAATGACGTCTGCCCAAGCCCAAGCTTGCAGGCCAACATTGCTTGGCTATTGCAGGCCCTCTCCCAACAGGGAGACAATTTCAAACATGACAACATTTCTGTGCTATCCAAAGTGTTGGCAATGAGGCGCTGGCGCTGGTATTGGTGTTGGGTTCACGATATTTCTATTTGGTAACAAACGGCTGTTTCCATCTCCATTCGCTCCATCGTATCTCCAGCCATCACCCATGGCCCAATATCTTATCTGCACGCCGCCTCCCCACTTCTCTAATTTCATCATCATCGTCCGAGAAACCAATACAATCATCGGCCCATCACCTCGTGAGGTTTTTGTTTTCCTTTGGCTTGCCGTTTCTTTCATTTTGCCATTTTGCCATTCTCAGGGCTGCACAGTATGCAAGAACAAAATTTTTTACAGTTAACCAATCAAATGTTTCCGATAACGCCTATCAGGTTGCGTCCCTCCCCCCCATTCTTTAAATACCAATGTGACAATCACGTGAGTGCACGTGATGAAGAAACCCGTAGAATATTTCCATGGCGTCATTGATTGGATCGGACTGTCTGAATATGCAAAGTATGAACCGGAAGGGATCGTGAACAGTGATAGCTGACCACATAATGAGCAAGCAATGTGTGTGAAGTCGATGACGTCAGTTTTCTTTTTTTCTTTTCTTTGTTGGATCCGGTCCCTTGACAAACCTGCGGATTCGATTCGGATGATGTTTTGGCGAGCTGGAAGAGAGGGCTGGACTGGGTAGTTGGGTGACAAACAGAACGAATGTTGAGCCGACATTCCAGTATCATTCATGGCTTCAAAATTTAGTTGATATGATTTATGGGTCGGCTGAAGTTCAAGTCGAAAAGTCTGTTCACGGCTCTGGAAATGTTGATTTTTTGCTTCCATGGAACAGGGCAAGTCGTCTGGTTTCAGAGATGCTAATCGATTACAGGCCACCATCATGATCCTGTGTCCGATAACCCTAATGAACTACACCCAGGTTGACCACCAAAGACAAGTAAATGTTGAAATCTCTTTTGTTTTTTTTTTTATATATAGTATTACATCATAATCTACATTGCATGAAATCAATACTAACATTTTCATCATCAGTCCACAAGCCCTTGTCCTTCTTAAAACCATTCGAGGCTCTTTTGCCGTTTCCCTTCCAAAAATCAAGGCCCTTGGCTATTATCTTTCTCAAAGGGAATTTCTCTGAGCACAATCATTTTCTCATGTATTTTCCTTCACCTTGCGGGTGCCCCGTAGTCTTGGTTGGCGGCTGCAACGGAGAAACCATCACTCCCGCTGAATGCACTCTGCCACACTAATGCCAAGGTGGGGATTTCATGCGTTAGACAAGGCAGGATGTAATATAGGACTGAGGATTGGAGCAGGGAACTGAAGAGGGTTTAAGGATTTTGGAAATCAGGGTCCGAAAGTCTGGGGATTGTGGGGAAGGATATCCGGAATACTTTGTGTCGTTGATAGGTGTGGGCAAGCCTATTTATCTTGGGCTCATGATAAGGGTCTTTTCGGGTTTGAGGGCGTGGACTTCGCAAGATAATCGGTCATCATAAAGGCCTGTTTTCGAGACCAGAGTCACACAAGACGTGAAATGGATAGATACTAGTACAGGCTCTACAGTTAGTTCACTAATATCAACGAGTAACGGATGCGGACTAGCCCGAGGCATAGTGGCATAGATGAATGGTGGGGTATTTCAGAGCGTACTAAGTGAATCAATATCATATCGGTGATAAGGGTTGTAAAAATCCAGTGTGATGTTGCACAAAGTCGTGAGATTAGAGGGCATAAATGATGGAAAGAAACCCAACGACGTCAATGGATGTTGATAAAAAGAAAATAGCAATCATGAATAGTTGCTTAATAGGCTTACGTAGCACTTTAATATTCAAAGTATCTGTCACTAGAGATATGGGAAACTCTCCAAGCTTGGGTGGTCCTGATGGCCAGTTACCATCATGATATCACACAATTATTACCCAAGGACAGTCTTCCGTCGAAGCCAGGAGCTCCGACTTGTTTGAATTTAGCACCGTCCACCCGTCACTTTCTACCTGACCATGATACCGCTTGAATCAAGTGCTCCCGTTAGATACTCATGGATCGTCTATAAGCCTGATAACACCAGGATCCGATAACGACGTGACACAAACACATTTAAAACACAACCAATACTTTCCACCTAACCATGTCCTCCATTTGCTAAGCAGCTAGCTACTCTACACCCGAGGTCCAGACCCACTTTGGGCTACGGGGGTAATCGGAGCCCCCATGCCATATTGTTCCATATCACCGTGCATGTAAGCGGACCTATCAGTAGTGGACTCGTCTCATCCTTGACTGCGCAGGAAAGGACATGCAGTCATGAGGGCAACATTGAGGGCCTGATATTGTTTGATTACGCCGCTACTACGTCACAAAGCAGGCTACTAGGAGATCCAATGGATGAAAGGAACTGGTACAGGATGGCGATGAAGTGTCTTTTTTTTCGTTTTTTTTTTCTGTTCTTTTTTCTACCGAGGCCTACAGTCTGGGTGACTGATAAGTGACTGGTTTCCATGACCTATATTGTGAACGACCTACTCATGAATTATTCTAGAACCAATATGGCGAATTTGCTGTCGTATTGTTGGGACTTGCTCACGGACAGCCACGGTTATAATATCCATCTTATCACCTGCTGGACGACGCACTCTGCACGTGGTACCCAAGATATTTATAGATATATAGATATATGCCTGATATGAAACTCACCGCTAGGCCTCAAGGGAATTAGTCGGATAAGGCCAAGTATGAGTGGCCCAGTGAATATCATGGAGTGATGACAGTCATGTTGCTGGAAGCTAGTCATGACGAGGGATGATGATCATTTCTACGGATACAAGGTCTAGGCTACTCGAGATGTGTTAATCTATGGTGGCATTATCAGGTGGATTAGTGTTGTTGATGGTCGGACGGGATGCAAGTAGTGTGCAGTTTAGACAGGTCGTCTGCAGGGTGTTTCTGTTATGGTATTGTTGCTTACCCGCGTTTAATGGGTATATGTATTTTGCACTTCATAAAATCTGATGACCAATGACTTTTATGACCATTGTCACTGATTCGGAACTGCATTCGTCTCTAGACATGCAGGTGTATATTCCTACAACATGCCTACTGTTCACTACGGAGCTCCGGGCATCAACTCCTACGATGATGATGTTTGATGTTTATGAAGAAGAACTACAACTCAGTGTCTCTGTCAACTTGTACATGTACCGGTGACTTGATTCTTTAGTGTAAACGGCGGTGATGACCATCCGTGCAGAAGCCGTGCATAAAGCATAAGATAATTGCAAGGCAGGATAAGATGAACGGAAACTTTTGGACAATGATGATTGATGTATCGATACTACAAATTATTATAGGATTATTACAAGTAAAAAAAAAAAAAACTGATATTATCAATCTTGGACATCTAAAATCACCAAACTATCCTGAGGATTTAATATGTAGCCACATATGTATAACTTCATCAAAACACCGCAAAAGATCTGCACAAGTGGCAACGACAAGACACTGACGTGTCACCATCTTTGATCGACTTTTTTTTTTTTCTGCCTCCTACAGACTTGCAGTTGAATTTTCCCAAACCTAAACACCACAACAAACAAACACACGCATACACCTAAACCATTGCCTTCTCCCTCTCCTTTTCTCTCTCTCTACCTCTCTCTTGGTCTCTCCTCTCCCCCTCACCGACATTCAACCCCAAAGTCCTTCCCCGGCTTAATCCTACCGCCTCCCCCGAACCAAATAGGCCCCTTTCCATTGCCATACCTATCCCCCCTCTCATCCCTCGTCAAGACCTCCTAAATTTCCTATGGACAAAGTGTAAGCTAACCCAACCCATTTTAGTTTTGGTTGTCCAAAGAGTCCAGGAGACGGTTGCCTCTGCATGTGTATCTGGTTGTCCCCCCCCCCTCCACCAAGAATTACAGGGTGAGTATGTGGTAATCACAAGACGCCTTACAGCACATGTCTGCAGCAGGAGACGAACAAGTCACAACATGAAAAAAGAAAAAGAAAAAGAAAAAAGAAAAAAGAAAAAAGAAAAAAAAAAAAGAAATCACGGTATCAAAATATAAAATAAAATAAAAAGGACAAAGGCAGAAAACATGCAGGGACAAAAAAAAAAAAAAAAGTCCAGGCAGACCAACAGTCGCCAAATATTGCATAAAAAATATCTAATCCAAAATAGAGAGAGGGAAAATAAAAAGCAGACAAATAAACAACACCGTAAATATCAATCTTTGGAAGACTAATGCTGTAAATTACAACATCAACTTTAGCTGGAAAAAAACGCCAAAAAAAAAAAAAAAAGACTTAAAAGTCAAACACAAACACAATATTATCCCCGAGTAAATCCACCCAACAAAACAATAATAATAAAATAAACCTGTAAAAAAAAAGCCATTTATCAAAGAACAAAAGTACGAAATAATAAAAACAAAATAGCCAACAGAAAGTTAAGGAAAAAAGAAAAAAAAAAGAAAAAAAAAAAAGGTGGTGCTGCAACTGAGATGCGGTGTAGAGAGAATCAACGAAAAGAAAAAGAAAAAAAGAAAAAAATGACCCAAACAAATAAATAAAAATAGAACAACCAGAAAACAACGCCTTGCTGTAAGAGTATGATGGTATGAAAAAAAAAAACAAATTTGAAAAAAAAAAAAAAATGACAGATGATAAAGATATAAAAAAAACCCCGAATAATAAAAAATCAAACCTGCCGCTCAGCCACTACAGCGTCGTCGTGCTGCTGCCAAACATCCGTCCAAAGTAACCCCGCGCTCTCCGCGCCCGCTTCGGCTTGGGAACATCAAGAGGATCAAAGTCCCGCGGAAGCTCATACGCCGAGTAAGCCGACTGGTTCAACATTGTAGCCTTGCGCACCTTTGCATCTGCCAGCGCCGGAACAAACGTCAACGGGCTATTTCCACAGCTGCTGCTGTTCACGTAGATATAGGTCTCATCATCGGCACCCTCCGACGGGGTGGTCGCCCGGGAAGATCCCGAACAGCTGCCAGCAGAGTTGAAGCTGAGAGGCGGGGGCGAGTCGTACGAGTAGGGAGGGGTGGTCGTTGAAGGAGGGTTGTGAACAGTAGGGCGGTGGCGGATGTCGACGGCGGCGGCGGCGGCGGCGGCGGCAGTGGGGGGGGGAGTGGGGTAGCGCTTGAGGGCTTCGGCGCGCTGGCGCTCACGGTCTTGTTGTCTACGGCGCTCGCGCTGTTCTTCCTCGCGGAGCTTGGCCTGATAACGCTGCACACGGCGTTCCTGGCGGTCGGAGATTTGAAGGCGGATAGGCTCGAGAAAAAAGTCAAGCTCGCGGTGGAGGTCCTCGGGAGTGATGCGAAGGTTCCAGTCAAGAAGACCAAGGAGCTGCTTCTCCATGAGGTTAACCTCTTTACGAGAGAGGGCAAAGTCAAAGCTTTCGCTGTGCATGTTGCTGTAGTTGGCCCAGTACTTGTTGCGTGGTGAAGAATCGTTTAGGTACTTGGCGGCCAGAATGAGGGCGGCAAGGAAAATGCGGTGGGCGGTGCAGCGAAGACCACGGGCCATGGGCTGCAGCTTCGAACGCAGACGGTTGAGGTAGACAAGAGACGACATGAGGGTCGGCACCTGAACGTTGGAGGAAACAACCAGTTTGGTGATGAAGGCCTCAAGAGAGGGAAGAGCACCATTCTCAGGCCCCACCTCAATGGCTGCCGGAGAGTGTGGAGGCGTGGGGTAGCGGGTCTGGTCGGGCATAGGCGCGGGCATAAGAGTAGCATCACAGACGATAACCTTGTGAGCAGCCTTGGCCAGGTAGGAGATCATAGTGGTCGAAACAGGCTGGTAGATGAACTGCTCCAGAGCGGCGGAGTTGAGCTCATCCTGAGAGAGAGACCGCACAGAGGATGACATTGTGACAGATGTGAGTGGAGTAATGTTGATGTTTGAGTAGATGGAAGCAAAGAGTCGTCGAGACAGAAGACTGCGAAAGAAGGAGCAGTTAGATAATCGAAGGGCCAAGATCCGATTTTCGTATCAAAAGAGAAAGGACATAAAATCGATAAATGGGATGGATTGTGTGTGTGAGTGTGTGTGTGTGAGTGTGTGTAAGTGTGTATATGTGTGTGTATGTGTGTGCTAGAAATGCAAGATATAAAAGGGCAAGTTATGTATGAAGTGAAAAGAAAGGCCAAGGGCACACACACACAAGATTCGTAGAATGATCGTTATGTACAAGTTAAGAAGCGTGCCATGAGAATTCGTGATGATGGAAAAAAAAACAAGAAAAAAAATAATTGAAAAAAAAAAAAAATTTGGAAAAGGACATGGAAAGTGAATCAAGAATGGGAAAGACACTCAGCGTGCCCGGGGACACAAGTAGGACGGGGGGTCATGGTGATATTTGAACTGCGGGAGTGCCAGTGTAGGTGCAGTCGATGTTGATAGGAAGATTGGGGAGGGGTGTGGGTGTGGGTGTGTGCGAATTGGGAGGTGACGTGCTGCTTGGTACACGAGGCTGAGAAGTGGAGTTTTGGGGCGATTTCCCAGCGGAGCAGGGGACAGGGGCGTGAGTGTCGATCAGTGGTGTGGAGATAAATATTTAGGGTGTGAATGGATTCAATTACCGTTTGGGTCATAGTCCACGATGACAACATGCAATATGGCAGCTAAAGACGACAGCAAAGATGACTCAAGTTGGATATCAATGACTTGGCAGCAAGAAAAAGCGAAATTCTAGTGATTTTACTCCTAAGTTGCCAAGAAAAAGAAGAAAAAAAAAAAGAAAAAAAAAACTGATGCAAGGCAAAGGATAGGCACGACGCTGCAACAATGCCAGCCAACCAACCAACCAACAAAGTAGACAGCGTCTTGCATTAGAGGTTGCTGGTGCATCCCACTATTTTTCCTCTACTCTCTTGAGTAAAGAGGTAAATAGTACCACTAAAGCGGACAACGTAGTCACAATGAAGAGAGCCGAGTTCGAGCCAACCCAAACAGCAAAAAAAAAAAAAAAAAAAAAAAAAAAAAAGCATTCAAGATATAAGGATGGGACAAGCGAGGTAAACATGGTCAAAGGGCAACAAAAAAAGGCAGATGACGGTGAACAAGGTGCATACGGACTTACTTTTTTTTTTGTACTGGAGAAGAGTTGGAAATCAACAGCAATTGAAAGGATTGAATATAGCAAAAAATAAAAAAAAAAATAAAAAAAAGAAAAAGAAAAAGAAAAAAAAAAAAAAAAGGATGATAAATGTTGGCCAAGTGGTAGGAGACAAAGGGAGAGTAGGCGAAATTAGAATGTCGATAATGGCTCAAATAAGGCGAAGCAAAGATGCAAAGGGAGAGTTGATATGAAATAAAAGGAAATAAAAAGAGAGAATTATCAAATCAAAGATAAAAAGAAAAGTCAAGTCCGTAATATCGTGAATAATGCCAACGATGGACTTGATGTGTGGAAATCAACAAGTGGTCTGGACAAGTTCCGGATAACTGAAGCGAAACGGATAAACTCTAGATCATCCAGCTGAGAAACAAAGCTAACAAGTTAGAACCAACCAAAAGACATTTACCCAAAAACGGCAAGCAAAAAGGCAACAGTAGGAACTTGGAAAGATAGCCAGTAAATGTACAGCAGTGACAGAACGTGGACAATAGTAAACAAAAAAGGGCTAGGCTGATCAAGACATAAAATGACAGATATCAACAAAAACGATGATAATAATAATAATAAAAAGTCAGAACGAGGCGAAAGGACGTTGGGATTCCAGAGATGGCGGGGCTGGGCAGCAATGCATCAAACCCAAGCAAGCGAAGGGTTGAGCTGCAGTTTGAGTTGGAGGGGTCGAAAAGAAAAAGTGGGTTTCGGATTCTTCTTTTTTCTTTGTTTTTGTTTTCTTTTTTGGGGCTGCAGAACAACGGTAAGAACTATCGATAATCAAGCCAGTCGAAAGGCGCCAGCAAAGCGAGTTGATAATGAAGGGAGGTAGAAAGAAATTAGGAAAAACGGTGAACTGAGCTTGCAGTTCGTTTTGGAATAGAGAAAGTAGAAAAGAGACACACAAAAGGAATATAGAATATAAAAATGTTGGATCTAGCGATAAACAATCAAGCCAAAAAAAAAGAAGAAAAAAAAGGAAAAAGAAAAGAAGGAAAAAAAAAAGAAAAAAAAGGAAAAAAAAAAGAAAAAAAAAAAGTGAAACCAACCACAAAGACAAAACGGGACCTTGTGTTTACAAGATCTCGAATGTGCACGAAACACCTCGTTGCAATCTCTGCTCAACAAATAAATCGTTAGCGCTCAGAAACAATCCATCATATTCACATTTGGCCTATCCCTCTCACAACAGCCAATGCACTGTGTTGTTCATTCTACCACTGGCCCCAATCTTCAAGCGCCGTGGGGACCAGTCAGTCAACCCGATACAAGACGGCCGTGCCCGGTTGAAAGATGTTTCCAACTAAACCGGCTTGTTCCATGAATTTGGGGCCCAAAAACTGCAACAACAACAACAACAACAACAACAACAACAACAAGGACAACAACAACAAGCGGCACAACTTTGCGCCTATTTAATCCCAGTTATGAAACATGTCTTCCCCGCCCATTGACCGTGCATCAGTGTTCTTTTACAGAAGCCGCCTGCTAAAAAATTATTGCTGATTCCTATTCTCTCCACATATCGGATTGCATGTAACAATTTGAGCCACCGAAGGGGGGGGGAATAGAAACAAGGCAACTTGGCAATTGCGGAAGACCAGGGTTGTGGTGGTCCAAGCGTTACTGTTTTATGTTTCTCAAACGGTACAGTAGGCAGGATTTGATTGGTCAAGAGCTTCTTTTACGCGGCATAAAGCTTCTGTAGTAATATTGCTGGGAGGCAAGGCTTTGGGGAGGGAGGGGGGCAAGGCTTTGGGTTGTGCGTTTTTTTGTTTTGAGACTTACTTGTGCTATTTTCGATTTATGGTAGTATCGTGTTGTTCTTTTTTAGTTTCTTCTTTTGCAACAAGGTACTTGCAAGAAGAACTAAACAAGATCCCCAGGTTTCTTTTTTAGAAAAGGGGGGGAGGGATTAGAAGCGCGCTTGGTTATTCGTTTCGTCGATAATTACAAGGCTGTCTTTTGCGGACACCAAGGCGGCGGCAAAGTAAACAATGAATGAATAGTCGGCGTTGTGGCTGCGCGTTTGCGGCGGG
>MKGJ01000246.1:2256-35585 GCA_002018255.1 Bretziella fagacearum | reverse complement strand
TTTTTTTTTTTTTTTTTTTTTTTTTTTTTTTTGCAGAATCATATGCCGTGCCTTTCAGGGCATCGGTGGTTCGGGGCTTTACAGCTTGGCCCAGATTGCCGTCGTCGAGATGGGGCCGATCCGAACTCCGAGCTTGGTTGGTGCCATGGTTGGTATCACACTTGCTATCGCTTTGGTTCTTGGCCCAATCTTGGGTGGTGTCATCTCGTACTACGCCGGCTGGCGCTGGATCTTCAACATGAAGTAAGTTTCACCAAAAAAAAAAAAAAGACCTTTTTTGTCCTTTGAAACTCTACCAGTCACAGAACCATGGAATTACTAAAACTAATTGCCCTCGTCAACTAACAGTATTCCCGCCGGTATCGCCGTCTCTCTTTTGCTTACCCTTTCATGGCCCGTTTCCATCCGCGAAATCGACTCGCCACTTAGCCGATACACCTGGAACTCCTTTGCCAGCATCGATTTTGTCGGCAGTGGAACACTCCTCTGCTCCTGCTGCCTCATGATATTTGCTCTGCAGCAGGCTGGCTCAGGAATTTTGGCTTGGAATTCCCCTGGCATTGTCACCGCCTTTACATTCTCCTTTATGTGCGCCGTGGCCTTTGTGGCCTGGCAGGCAATGCTTGGGCGGAAGTATTTCTCACATATTGCACCCGTGTTTCCGCTACGGCTGTTCTTCCGAAGAGTCTTTATGTCGTGCGTGACGTAAGTTTCCTGTTTTCCATATTCTCTCTCTTTCCGTTACTCCCTCGTTCTGTCTATGCCCTTTTGTCCGTGTCCGCCTATACACCGTTTGACCATGTTGGTGAGTACCGGATACCCACCGGCAGCCGACGAAAAAAAAAAAAAAAAAAAAAACGCAATGGGCAACGGAAGAGGCATAACTTGAGGCGCATATGCTGCCATCCATGCACATTCCCGCCCGCCGCTAACAGGTATTTATTTATTTCCCTCTAGTGTCACCATGCTCTCGGGCTTCCCCTACTTTGCCCTCACCGTCGCCATCCCCGAACGCTTCCAGATTATCAACGGCGATAATCCCCTCCTTGCCGGCCTACACTTGATTCCCCTCCTTGGGTCCTGTGCCATTGGCTCCTTTATGGCCGGTGCCCTCTCCAGTAAACGCAACAACACCTCTATAACCCTCATCATCTCCTCCTGTCTACAGCTCCTCGGCCTCGGCCTAATGACCACTTTTTCCCGCGCAGACTCCGACGTCAAAGCCCAATACGCCTTCCAATTCATCATTGGTCTCGGCGTCGGCATGTGCTTTGGCGCCTCCACCATCATTGCCGCCCTCCAAATCCGCAATGAAGATCTCGCTTCCGCCCAAGGAGCCGTGGCCCAAGCGCGAGTCCTCGGCGGCTGCTTCGGCCTTGTGATGCTCACCATAGTTGGGCGTCTCCGCGGACCACTGGCTAATCTGGAACTCGAGTCTTGGCAAGTGATTCCTGAAACTTTGAAGGAGGCATATGCGGCCACGTTTGCAGAGGAGTCGAGGATTATGGTGTATGTGGCGGTGGTGATGGTGGTGGTTTCTCTGGCAGCGTGGGAGAGGAATCCGGTGGCGATGAGTGTTTTGGCGGAACATCAGCATAAGGATATTCGGAATAGTACGGAGACGGCGACGGAGATGAGTGACATGGGTAGTATCCGGTCGTACCGATCGCGGCGGTTCCGACTGTGAGGAATAAAGTAAGGGTCTGGGATGGATGATGCCCTGTAGCTTTTATTAACACGGGCCTTGGAGTATATCATTCTTTGAATGTTTTCTTATTTTCCTTGGATTTCTTCTTTCTACTGGTTTTCTTTAGTAAAAGGTACATTTTCATAGCAGATATTCACAATGTATCAACATGAAGTCACTATTTCACACATGTAAATCTCGAGATTCATAAACAATGGAGCAAAAATAATTACTTCAATTCAGCAAGAGAAAGTAAACAGCATTCTCAGTCGTCATTTCGTAACAGCAGCACCCTAACCAGTGAAAAACAAAACCAAGCAAATCAACAGAGAAAAAGAAAAAGAAAAGACAAAGAACCCAAATCAATCTAAAAGATCCAACAAGTCATACACATGGATCGTCGGCCACGAAATAAACGAGGGAACAACGAGACGCAATGTATTAAGAAGAAAGATGTATGTGTGTGAGCCTTGTATCAGCAGCTCATCCATAGAAAAGCAGAAAAAAAAAAAAAAAAAAAAAACGCAGTGACCCCATCCACCACTGCTCGCTCCTGCACCTTCTGTCGCATACAAGTACCGTGACTGCCCTCTGAGTTCTCGCTCTCCCTTCTTCTCCTTTCTTTTCCCTTCTACACAGCAACATCAGCTTTTTCTTTTCTCTTTTTCTTCTTCTTCTTCTTCCTCACTCCTCTCCTATTGTAATAGTCGCTTTCTTTTTCTGTGATACCCCTAGTTTCTTTTTTAATATCTACGACTTAAACTTTGATACCCGGGTTCTAGATAATCCAACACTCCCCCCCCCCTCATCCCCAAATTTCCATTTCGATACCCAGCTCACTAGCTACATAACCCCCCCAACCTCCTCCACAAACACACCATATCTACCCCACCAAATCACATAATCAAAATGTCTACCGAGCAGAAGCCCGCTGAGGTCGCCGCCGCCGTTGAGGCTCTCGTCGCCCCCATCGAGACCCCCGCTGTTGAGACTCCCGCCGCCGCTGAGACCACCGAGGAGGCTGCCGCTGCCCCCTCCGAAGAGGAGACTCCTGCTGTCGAGCAGGCCAAGCCCATCGAGGAGGGTATTCTGGAGCACAAGGGTGCCTCTTTCCCCAAGAACTTCCTCTACAAGAAGGACACCTTCTGGTTCGGTACTGATGCCGTCGAGGCCTCTGTCCTTGCCGCCTACCGCAAGCACGAGAAGAACTCGGAGCTGAGCTTCGAGATTACCGCCTGGGCCGCTTCTACCGGCAAGGGTCTTCTTTTCTTTGGTGACAAGGCCGCTCCTTCTGTCATCTCTCTGGTTGATGCCGCTGAGCCCACCACTGAGGGTACCTCTAAGTTCACCCTGACTGCTAAGGGTGTCAAGTACCTGTTCAAGGCCCCCGCTGCCGACCGTGACAACTGGATTGCTCAGCTTAAGTTGAAGACGGCCGAGGCTAACGAGCTGGCCAAGACTGTCCCCGAGACCGAAGAGTACAAGGCTGCCCTTGAGGCCCTGAAGCCCGCTGTTAAGCTTGACGAGCAGCCCAAGGCCGAGGAGGCCAAGACTGACGAGACTGCCCCCGCTACTGAGGAGGCCTCCAAGGAGGGGGAGGCTGCTGAGGAAGCCGCCCCCGCCGCTGAGGCCGAGGAGACCAAGACCGAGGAGGCTCCCAACAAGGAAGAGGGTACTAAGCGCCGCTCTGCTTCCCGCAAGCGCGTCTCCATCCTGGGTTTCCTGGGCGGCTCCAAGAAGGAAAAGAAGGAGGAGGTTGCTGCCACTGAGGAGACCAAAGAGGAGGACGAGAACGAGGACGAGGACCCCCCCCTCGCTGAGGGTGCCGCTACCGAAGAGGCCAAGACCGAAGAGGGTTCTGCTCCCGCTGGTGAGACCGCTGCCCTGGCTGAGGCCGCTGCTACTGAGGAGGCCGCTGCTACTGAGGAGGTCAAGGAGGAGAAGAAGGAAGAGGCTGCTACCACAAAGGCTTCCAAGCGCTCCAGGTTCGTATTACAATTTTTTATATATATATATGTTATATATATAACCACATCATCGACTAAATCCCATTCTTCAATTCATACATGGTACTAACAATTACATATAGCGTCTTTGGTTTCCTGAAGAAGGCCCCCAAGGTTGAGGCTCCCAAGGAGGAGGTTGCTACTGACGAGGTTGCCCCCATCGCCGAGGCTACCACCGAGGAGGCTGCTACTGAAGAGACTCCTGCTGCCACCGACGAGGCTGCCGCTCCCGCTGAGGCCTCAGAGGCTGCTGCCGAGGAGCCCGCTCCCGAGCAGCTGAAGGCTGAGAAGCGCAAGTCGTCTCTCTTCGCCTTTGGCAAGAAAGAAAAGGCTGTTTCCTCGGATGAGGAGGGTGATAAGTCTGAGAAGACTGGTTTCTCCCTGGGAAAGCTCCGTGCCACCATCCGTGGCCGCAAGCCCGCTGCCACTCCTAAGGCTGAGGAGACCGCCTCCGAGGTCAAGGAGGAGGAAGAAGCCGCCGCCACCGCCGCCGCCACCACCTCCAAGGAGCCCCAGGCCGAGGAGGAGGAGGAGGAGACTGCCGCCCCCACTGCTCAGGCTGCTATTGAAAAGGCCAAGACTGAGGAGGCTGCCGAGAAGGCTGAGGCTGCCCCCGCCGCTCCCGTTGTTGCCGCCACTGCCTAAAATGTAGTTTGGCTTTGGGGATTTTGCTTCACAACAATCTGTCCTTTGTCTTCTTTTTTCTTTTTCTACAACTGATATCCTTTTTGTTTCCCGTCTTTGTTTTTTTTTTTCTTTGATTGAAAATATCGAAAATGATTTTTTTTTTTCCTCCTTGACAACTTTCTCTTCCTCTCAAAACATACTAGAAGCGAATTATGAACACATGGCAAAACTGAAGGGGAGGGGGGGTCTCCTTTGTACGGTGTCCTGTTGCAGGTGTGTCACTTGTCCCCGACGGTGGTCTTGATTTCTCACATAATATTTTTTCCGTCACCCTTTTTTTTTTTTCTTTCTTTTTTTTCTACATTTGATGAATTTCCCATAATACCCAAATCACCAACTCCGTTCCAAAAAAAAAAAAAAAGTCAAGATACCCAACAAACGAACGGACGGTCTGGGCCTCCCCTCAAAGAACTATTCTATCCAATACCACCAAACTCACTTATACCCAAACAAAATTTACACCGACGATAAATTTCGGACTTTTGGTAAACAATATTTCTGTGTTCCCAACTAATTCTCATCTTTGTAATTGGCTGCTCATTTGTTTTTAATGCCAATTTTTTCTTCCTTTGTATGTTTTGAATTTCTTTTTTTGGATCGAGATTCGAGAAAAAAATCTAAAATTTCCCACCCCTCCGCTCCCATTGTTTTATTTTATTTTATTCTCCTTTTTCGTGCTGTCTTTGTGGCTCATTTCGTGTTCAAGTTATTATACCAGCTATCGCGTTGCTTTTTCTTTTTTTTTTCTTTTTCTTTCTTCCGGTTTTTTGCTTTCTTTTTTCATTCATTCTACCAAACATTACACTTTATTTTACTACAAATTAAATCGAATATTATTGCTTGTTTCTCTTAACTTTGATGTCTTGAATTCTTGTGTTTTGTGTACTTGGGATGCTGTTGTTTGGTTGGTTCTTTCATAAGGTTGATCATGGTTGGTATAGAGTCTTTAATGGTTGTCATTTAACAATTGGGTGGTATGTGCACGTGACCAATGCCAACAACGTGAGGTTCTTCTAACCTCCATTTTTTTTTTTATCACGAGCGAGTCAAATGTGTCATTCATTTCAAATATGATGAAGCCAGAAAAATATCAAATATATTGGAAAACCAAGACAAAATCTGTGATATATTATTCTCATGTTTATTTTTTGAAAAAAAAAAAAAAAAAACATCCAAGTTCTGTGTTATTCTTGGATATGAACCGTCCTGTGTCCCGATATATTGTTGTGTGTGTCTATATGAGAAGAATTAAAAAAAAAAAAAAAAAAAGACGCTGAATAAATAAAGAAAAACAAAATATGATAACTGAGGCGCAAATATCAATCACTATCGATTCGAGTGACTTCGACGAGGTCGGATAGTGTTTCCACTTCCTGCACTATTCACACTGGATACTCTTTCCAAACCCTGAAGAATATCCAAGACGCCACCCGCAGGCGGTTGAGATAGTGTTTCAGATCCTGTACCCAGTGTTGGTTCCGTGGGCATACGTTTCGGCCGGGACGGTCTCCTGGGAAGTGAAAGCCACGAGGATGTGGATGAAGAGGGTGTATCGACGGATGGAGTGTTGGCTACACTAGAAGAGGAATCCCGCATGGGAGATGATAATGAAATAGAAGGAAATGAGATGGTGGTTCCAGGGATGGGGATGCCGAGGAGGCGTTTGTGTTTGCGGCGGATGCGAAGAGAGCTTTCGAGGGGTGATGCGTATGTGAGGGGTGAGGCGGAGGTGGAAAAGGGATTGGCGGGTGGGTTGCTGTAGGTGTAGTGCGTATTGGCGCCAGAGAATATTTGGTCAGGCTCGGACTCTGGAGTTGCGGGATCGGTGGAGGAGCATTGTGAAGTGTTTTGCGAACAAGTGTTGGTTTGTAAAGGAGGACAAGACATTTTGGAAGAGGGAGGTGTAGGAACACGGAAGAGTGGTCGAGTAGGGACTTTGCTTTCAGGTTGTGTGGCCTGACATGTTTCAACTGGAGAGGTATTCACATTCCGAGTCTCGGCTGCATGACTTGAGCACTCGGCTTGCTCAGTTGGCTCTCTGGAATGTCCAGTGGATACTCTCTTGACAGTATTCCCCGTATCAGATTTCCCCGATGCTCCACTCTCACTACTATTATCCTCGTATCGCTTTCTGACGATGCTGTTGACCTGTTCACACAACTGTTTACAGGTAAACGGCTTGCCGACGAAACCGTCCATATCAACGTCAATACACTTTTGTAGAGTCTCACCCCGAGCATAGGCCGTAACGGCAATAATCAACAACCGTTCGCAAATCTCACCCGTTTGTTCCAAGCGACGAATCTCCCGGGTACATTCGATACCGTTCATGACGGGCATTTCTATATCCATCAAGATAATGTTGATGTCATCACCACGTCCCTCATTAGCTGTCCAGCACCGTGACTTTTTGATAATCTCGAGAGCCTCAACACCGTTCACCGCCGTCTTGATATTGGAATCAAACTTGGCCATTGTGCGTACAATAGTCTTTGCGTTGATGATGTTGTCTTCAACCAAAAGACATTCCTTGATGGGGACAAGCGGGGGGTTGAGAAGAGAATTAGTCTTGGCTTGACGTTTAGTGTTGGCCGTAGACTCGCGTAGGATGGAAATGGCGGCATTGTTGGAGGTGGCGATTTGTCGGAGTTCGGAGGGTGAGAGCTTCGGGTCGGCTACAGAGGGCGGGATCGGTTCGGCAGGACCTAATGTATCGGGGACGGGAGTCTTGAATTCCTTGGTGGGAGTTTTGAGAACAGAAGCTGCTGGAACGGCGGACCTAGGAGGGGGACTACTAGTCTTGGCTAAAGTGGAAACGAGGGTTGCTGGCTGAGTTTTAGGGGAGACGCGAGGTGAGGCTGAAGGAGGGTTGGAAGAAGAAGAAGAAGAAGAAGAAGACGACTCAACATGAGCAGCCTGATTCTGATTCTGATTCTGGGGTTGATTAGTAGTAGATCCACGAGGCAGAGGAGGAAGAGCTTTATTTTTGCCCTTCTCAGCTGCAGTGAGTCGAGGTACCGGGGCATCATCAGTCGTGGATGAACCTAAAGGTTTCTTGAGCTTCTTCAGTTTCTTCAGTGGCATCTTGATTGAAGATTCAGATGGCCTCCTTGTTCCTTCACAAGACTTGGAGCTTTCAGCAATTGGCTGCAGTGAATCCGCCAGCATTTTCGACGAAGTGTCAATTGTCAAACTCGGGGGCTTGGCAAGAGGCTTGAGTTTCTTCGTCTCGGAACTCGAGGCTGGTTTTTTCACGGTCTCTGAGCTTTCGGTGTCCTCTTTAGCTTTGATCAAGGGCTTCAAGATCTTCAACTTTGACCTCTGATTCTTAGATGGCTCACTACATATCCGAGTCTTGATGAAGAAGGTAAAAGTCGCACCGACTCCTTCCTCTGAGGCGACGCCGATACGACCACCTTGAAACTCAACCAAGTTTCTCGATATAAAAAGGCCAAGTCCTGAACCGCCATACGAGGCATGAGTCCTGGGAATCGCCTGCTGGAACCGCTGGAAGAGCTTCGTGCGCGTAGCTTCCGAGAGACCTGGGCCCGAGTCTCGAATGGAGACAAGGAGGTTAACAATGCGCCCAGAGCCCCAACCGGCGTGAGATTCACCATCAGAGTCTGGAGCAAATACGTTTCCGTTAGCTTCAGAGTGAGGATAATCAGGGAACTGTGAGTGGTTCTCAGCACGAATTGGCAACAACTCTGTTTCGGCGATCAAGGGTGAACGATGAAGCAAAAGCTCATAATCACGGTCGCCACCTGCAAGTGAGGCAAGCGTGTCCTCATCATCATCATTGACGGCGGCAGCGACGCTAACGGTAATAGTCTTCTTGGCACGACCACGAGTGAATTTAATGGCATTAGACAAAAAGTTGATCAGCACCTGTCGGAGACGCACAGGGTCAAAGCGGGCCCAGCCATTGAGACCAGTCTTGACAAGTGATGGATGTACAGAACAATTGAGCTTGATTCCAGCCTCGAGAAACTGTGTCTCATACATACAGAGGGTTTCGTGGATGATTGCCAAGGGTTGAGCGGCAACAGGGTTGATCTGGATTAGGCTGGCGTCCATCTTGGAGAGAGTGTGAACGTCATCGACTATACTGCGTTGATGGGCAGCACAAGTCTGAATAGCTTCGATTGCAGCAGCAAAGTCATTGAACAAGGCTTCACGTTCAAGCTTGGTGGCGGCATGGACAGCTTTAAGCTGAGAAAGTCCAGTCTCGAGTTCCTCGGCACATTGCATCACAACGCCAAGAGGGTTGCGCATCTCATGAGAAATCATGTCAATAAAACGATCTTGTCGAGCCTTTTGCTCCAGAGCTTCTAGTCTTTGTCTGGCTTCATAGGCTTCGGCTTCTTTTTGCGCAGTAATGTCCGTGATGCACCCAAAGATGGCGTACATGTTGCCAGTGACTGAATCACGGAGACCAAAAGCACTAAGCAGCACCCAGTGATCGGGAGCATTTGATGCTGTACCTATTGAAGAAGACGAACTATTGGAGACGACGGAACGCCGACGTTCAGCCACGATAGTTTGGACTGGATCCGGAGCCTGCTTGAGGCGAAACTCGGTAGAAAGTGGTTCGGGGCTCGCTAATAGTTGTTGCCAGACAAGCTCGACGGCGGCGCGGTCTTCATCGGCAACGATGTTTAACCAACTGCAACCGACCGAAACAGATTCGCCGCACATGGCAGCCGTGTGTCCCCACTTCTTGTTGCTGGTCAATACAATGGTATTGATATCAGCAGTGAAGAGACTGACGGGCAAAAACTCGGCCATGCGGGAGAACTTGTTTTCGCGTTCTTGTGACACACGCCTGAGATATTGCATCCGAGCTTGAAGATCTTCAATGGTGCGTTCGGCCTCTGGTGTTTTGACCTCGGCAGAGTCCGAAGTATCGGTATATCGAGTAGAAACCACGTGCTCCAACGAAAGTAACTGAGTGAGCGATGAACGCAACTGCATAAACATGACATCAAAGAACTGACGATAGTCGGCATCAAATGGACGGTGGGAAGATACACCAAGAACAAGAAAACCGACAGGAGTTGTATCAGTATCTTCAACACCGATGACCATGTTGTTGAGTTGCACGGGGAAGATGATGATTGTGTCTAATGGAGGGCTTGCGGGAGGACTTAGGCCAAGCAATAAATCTTTAGGAATGCTGGAGTCCTTGGTGGATAGTACAATACTGCCTTGGTGAGCCATTGCCTGACGTAGATATGGAGCAATTCCAGTGAATGAGGTGTCGTCAAGGTTGGCTTCTGGCGTTGCAATCACATGTTCTGGTGGGATATTAACCTTGCCCTGGAGAATGATTTTGCTAGGAAACATACGACCACCATTGATTGGGGTAGTTCCGGGTTCGGGAGATGCAGGCCTTGTTGTTGGTGAAGTCGGTGAAGTCGGATTATTATTACTGTCAGCAGTATTGGTAGTCCCTGGCATTGAGCCTTGGCTTTTGAGTGAGTAGATGAGAGCAAATGGGACATCTAGAGTGGCACTCTCAAGACTTCGGACAAGGCGGGACCAGAAGACAGCTATATTGGGAGCCGAGCGAGTCTCATACATGATTGTACGCAGAGTATTTTCACGACGTCGACGAAGAGTAGTGTCGGTAGTGTCATAAACAGATGCTTGGATACCGCGAATATCGCCATAGCGGTCAATGACTGGCGTCATGCTCCATGTGAAGTAAACCTCTTCAGAACGGCCATTACGTAGAACCCAGCTGCGTTCGTCAACCTTCATTGTTCCCTGGCCAGCCCAGGCAGCATAGAGATACCGATCAATACGCTGGAATCGTTCATTATCGACCCGGGGAAGATTCTTGCCTAGGATATAGGGGTGTTGATCACCTAGAAACGGTATATAGGCTTCATTGTAGATTATGGTGAAATCAGGACCCCACCACAACATCGATGGGTGAGCGCTGCTCATGATGAGATTGGCCATTGTACGTAGTGTGTATGACCAATGAGAAATTGGGCCAAGGGGTGTCCGGCTCCAGTCGAGTAGGCGGACCCGACGAATATGCTCGGAGCCGATATCCTCAAGTGGGACTACAGTCCAATCAAAGGACTGCTTCATACGAACAGGAGGAGTCTTGGGTCGAAGATGTGAGGAAGCAGAAGAAGCTGTAGGCGTTGAATCGAAAAAGGGATTGGGCTGTGTGCTGGTGGCAGTCGACGGGGTTGCTACCGAAAGAGCACCGGAGTGGCGTAATGAGGATGATGACAATTTGAGTGAAGTTTTGTGCTCTAGCTTGTAGTGATCAGTGTCGAAATTTGCCGGGGGAGGAAAGTTGGGACCGGCAGCCGCTGGAACGCTGGGTGGGCTAGGGACCGACATGCACAAGTCTATACTTTGTGGTTGGGCAGATGACTCGGCATCAGGCGAGACGGCGCGCGAGCCTGGACGGGAATGAGTACCCAGCGGGTTACAATTTCCCGAGATAACCCGGTACCTGGAATCCAATTGCCTCGCCATCCATGTTAACCCATTAAAGATGACTGGACCATGAGACCGCATTTGCCGTATCCTTTGGGAGGCCTGAGTTCCAGGTTCTAGAGGTGGAAGTTGATATAGTGCCCAAGCGCGGAAGTCGGCGAATGTGAGGTCGACGAAGTCTTCATTAGCGGGGCCGACAAAGGGCGGAGTTTCGGTAAGGGCCATACGGAGATCCTTGGCATGACGGAGAGCCTCATTGGTGAATGTGATGGGAAGGCCATTTTGGGCATCTATTGACTTGGCAGCGGGAGCTTCCATATCAAGTACAAATGATGGCCTCGGATCCGTTTCAAGGAGCTCTAGAGCGGAGAACCGGCGGAGAAACGGATGATGTTGAGCAGGATCAGGGAGGCCGGAGGGCGTGGTGGGGACGGTGGCGGCAGCAGCAGTGGTGACGTTGGGGGCTGATGAAGAGGAATATGATTGTGATGGGCAGGGGTGAGGACGAATGGGCATGGAAGAGTTGAAGCCGTTTTCAAGACGGTTCATAGCGACTTGGCCGGGATGGAGGGTAGCAGTGCTAGTGACAGTGAGATCTGAAGAGGCAGATTGACCGGAGCTTGTTGATGGACGGGGAGAACCGGGGGCAGCCGGGGATATGGCGCCAAGGGCGTAGATGCCCGGTATGTTGCTGTCCATTGTGACGAACTGTGTGTTGGAGTGATTCTGTGTGCCTGGGCTATTGTTAGAAAACGGGTGGTGGTACGGAGCGGTTGGTGTGAGTGGTAGTATACAATTGCGCGTCGAAGCTACTGAAGAGCATGTCTTGGGAGAAAGAAGAAGACGGAGAAGAGGAAGAACGAGTCAGAGTCAAATGAAACAATTCCAACGGCGAAAAAAAAAAGAAAAAGAAATCGACGCCTTTGTATTTTCAGCTCATCAAGTATGTCCTGTCCAAGCTAGGTTCGGCCGTTAAGACTCGTCAAAATTCTTAGTAAGCCCGTGTGATCTTGAGATGTGGGAGCTAAGGCCAAGAAGATCACAACGTTAACTAAACGGAAAGTGCTAGCGTAAGCTGACTTTTTTTTTCTTCTTTCTTTTTAAACAAGGTTTTTGACAACTGTCAAGTTGAAAGAAGAAAAAAACTCAAAAAGGGAAAGTGCGAAATTTTTTCTTCTTTCCTTTTTAATTGATTTTTTTAATATAGGGAAAATAGAAAGATAAAAAGGAAGTTGTTGCTTTTAAAGAAAAGAAAGGGAAAATAGGCAACCACCAATTACAAAAAATCCAGGAATAACTTCGATGCCTTCCTCAGGCGATAGATATGAGAGATGAACAAGATTGGTATTCGGCTTTTCTTTCCATGTTCCCTCCTCTCATTTCTCTCTGTCTCTGTGTCCATCAACCAAAGGAAAAGAAAAAAGGACAAAGCTTGAAGCATCTATGTCTCCACGGGCTTCTTCCTTGTTCGCCTAGGGGGGGGGGAGGGGGCAACACCTAGAACTCTCGACCAAAAGTTCCAGTAAAAGCTCAAGTGCTGGTTCTCTGGCCGGGGAAACGCTAGTAAGGATGCGGCTGGCGCCGCTAGGCCGGATCGGTGCTTGGGAGGGGCCCCAACAAGGTACACTAACAGATGGACTGCGTGTAGTTGGTGGGTTAGTGTTAATGCAGGTACAGGAAGTGGAAGCTATTCGGATGCGGGACGTTTGTGGGGGAGAGGGGAGGATGGGAGGGTGATATTGGGAGACATGACGAGCAGGTCAGCTATATGAGGGTTCAGATATATCATATTCATGTATGTGTGTACCTACATGTGCGAGTGAAAGCCTTGGCTAAGCTTTAGGGCAAGACTATCTCGCTCTCCCTCTCTTGTAACCTCATATAACATGCCAACCATCAGCCTTTTCTCCGATGCTTAAACCACATAATCTCTCCCTTTCCTTATTGATATATATCTGCGCCCAGCATTCCCGCAAACGCTCTCAACGAATCTGGAAGCCATAAAATCTCCAGTCGCATTCCAGTGTCTTCTTTTGACCACCCCCCCCCCCCCCCCCCAAATCACTTACAATCGTTGTTTAGTGTTACGCTGAATAAACGAACCTCTAGTTCCTTACCAACTATTATAGACGGGCTTAAAAATAAGTTCTTTGCGAGGATCATATGCCGAGGTTTACCGCTTTTGTATCACTGATTATTGAGCTACAACGAGCTTTGGATGTTAAGATTACTCGCTTTTGGTCTGATCTGGAAGCATCTTCATCTTTGCCTCGGACATTTGCTCGGTTGGGTTCCGCAATTGGTTTTGCCACTGCAAACCCACTACAGCTGACCTGACCAATCACTATCTTGTAAAGTGGAGAAGCAGCCAAAAAATATGTCTGGTACTCCTGTCAATGGACTTCCCGAAACCAGTTCCAGTTCACCGAGATAATACCTTCTTTTTTATATATATATAAGTAACCCTTATCTGCCGTCTGTCAACACTCCATAGACCCTAACTAGTACATTAGTCAGGTTCTAATCCGAGCGCCCCAAAGCTCATCTCTCACTACCACCCACCCCACCTTTCAGCTTCACATGCTAAGCACCGTCAACTCCAACCTGGTAAATAGTCCATATTCGCCTGAAAAGCAGTTCTGAAAATTGGCAAGTTATTGAATGTGAATGGCTAGCCTGATTCAGTAACAGAAGCGAAGATAAGCACTATTGAACATACCGGAATAGCGACCAACATGTTTGTTTGCGGCGAGTACGCCAGCTGATGACAGCTGGAAGGCTGACAGCTGTATTTACCCGAACCCTACATAAAACTTCATGCAGGATAAATTCCTCTTTGGGAAACTTTAAGCTCATTTGATCTAGAATCGTGACAATTGGGTTAACAACCCTTATGGTCTTGCCTTTGGAGATGATGAAGGCCAAGCGACAGACCACGTTATCAACCACTGCGCTGACGACGCAGTGCGACGATAATCCTTCTTCCTACTCACGTCCCCCCGTCTCCACTTCTCCGGGCGCCAATCCGTCGGCCACAGCACTTATACACCCACCAGACAGGCCACTTCCAATCTCCCCCATACAAGACCCCAAAACAAATCATCTGAGCGTCATCTTTCTAGAGCCTCCCAATCTGCAAAACCGAGCAATCATCTACAAAGATTCTTTTACAACAATCTAGACCATGTCTCTCTCTCCTCCCAGAGCATGCTCCTCTCCCCCCCTACCCTGTTCGACCTCCGACCCACTGCATCCATGCAATCGGTCTCACTCCTCGCGGCTACGCTTTCTCTCTCTCACCACCACACATGAATAATCCATAACCCTCTACCCACCAACAAAACCCTCACGTTATCAAAGTCCCAGATCCATTATTGTCCTTCCAGCCAATCACAACGCTTCTCTATTCATTAAGCGCCCAACTGTCGTGCAAAGTGGGCCCTGATTGGCCAGGCGTGCAAGGCATGGCGCTGGTGGGGCACATGGTTGACCAATCATAGGCGCAGATTGAGCTGATGGGCGGGTTAGCGAGCAGGGTTATTGATTGTTGGATAAGATGGCTTGATTACCGCGATTTTATTCATCTTTATATTGGAATATTTTTTATTTTATTTTTGCTCATGATGGTTCGGCTTCATTGAAATCTTACTATTGGTTGACTACTTTGTAGACACGGTATGATGAATACCTGATTTCTAGAGGGTAATCTAGGGAGCTGGATTTGATACGCCGATGGGGGGAAGCAAGGATAAAGGAACCAAAAGGTAGCAGAGACTTGCGATAGGCTCGAGGTTCTGTCACCTTGTTATTTTCCCGGGTGTGGTTGTGTGTTTTCTGCAGGCGCTGGATGCTGCAATCCTCGATCCGACGTACAAGAAGACCATGCTAAACGTAGGAGAAAAAAAAGGAAAAGAATGAAAGACTGGACTGAGGGAATACTTGAAGTCTCCCCATCTTGTATACTTTCTGTGCTCTTGGCGAATTCTTCTTTTTTTCTTTTTCTTTCTTCTTTGTATTCTTGATGTTTGTCTTCTTGATATTCGCGGGATGTGAGATTCAAATCTTGTTTGTTATTTTGTCAAATATATTTGCTTGATCGTCCAAGTAAAAAAGACTTGACATCTTCTCCTTTTTGTTTTCTTTTTTTTTTTTTTCTTGTTTGAACTAGTAGCCACCTTTAGGTGCCAACTTATTCATTACCGCACACGAAGCCGTCTTCCCATAGACTAGTCACCTACCCCATCATGACCTATAAGCCTCTTCGCCGGCCATGGAGGGTCCGTAACCCAGTCTACTGGCTCATGCTTGCCGAGCTTGCCGGTCTCGTCCCAACTCTCGTCCTCTTTGGTATTGCCCAACCAAACTGGTACCGTACTCAGTTCTGGAAGATTGGCTACGAGAATGGCTGGAACTCAAACCCAAACATGGTCTTGTACGCCTACGCCAACTATGAGTCTATCCCCAAGATTCCCTTCGTCTGGTCGCAGACGTGAGTAGCCCCGAGCTCTCCAATCCAAGATGATACTGCGGCATCACCACTAACACATATATGTAGCCTCACAAACCTCAATGTCGCCATCTCCATCGTTTCACTCTTCTTCCTTTTGAGCAAGCTCATTGCCTTCATCATGCGTGTGTGGTACCCTATTATTGGTGTACTTGCCAACATTGGACTCGCCGTCATCTACACCGTCAGCACATACGGACAAATCGGACCCGATCACGCAGATTCTCGATACCGGGCGGATGTCGTGTGGTACATTGCGAAACCATGCTCTGCGGTTGAGGACTATGGCAGCGGTGTCGTCCACAAGTGCAAATTGGCCAAAGGTGCCCTTGCAGTAACGGTATATATGCTGTAGGTTTTGACCAGACTTGCGTGAATCTATATATTTCAAGGACTCACACTAACTTGTTACCCGTTTTAGCTTCCTTTACATCTGTAACCTTGCTCTTGCTGTCTGGTCGATGCTCCCTACCGAAGCCGACAAAGTCGATACCGACGCTGAGGATTCTGATAGTCCCGAGAAGCCTTCGGGTATCTGGGAAATGAGCCCGATGCGGTCTCCCGGGCCGGGAAGCGTGCCGTTTACTCCGAGAACTCAGGCTTTCAACTCGCTTGTTGGCGGCCAGCCAAAGATCCCGTCGGCATACTACTGAGGGAGATGGTAAAGAGTGAAGTTGAAAATGACTGCTTGTGAATAATGAGAGTGATTTCTTTGTGTCTGGTAAATATCTTGTAATTTTATATTGTTTTTTTCTTTTCTTTTCGGCGTTCTACGAAGGAGTGTTTCAAGTCTGGACAGCTATTGCTCCTGTTGTTATATGACACAATTTTAGATATGAGCAATAGGATTAAATCTAAATATTCAACAAGTCAAAATAAACAAAGTCTTTGTCGAGGAAATCATGATTTCAAAGAGTGAAAAAGAATTGAAGTTGTAGATAAACTGTGCAAAGCACAATTGCAGTAGTTACTTCCATAAAGTACGATTTAGCTTTCCCAATTTGGACCAGCCCCGCACAATTGAATAATCTCGTCTCCAACAGGAAGGAACAATCCACCTAACCCTAAACGATTTGCTTTAGCTAAGCAAGATCCGGGGCCGGGATTGGTTGAAAATGGATATCTATTGTCTTGTTCATACATTACTGAGATCTCTGTCCATGAATTTATGATTTGGCATTTGATCCTCGATAGTCTTCAAAGTCAAGTAGGAGTCAGTCGTCTTATCATATTGCTTGAAGCTTCCTTTGATAAGCTCCAAGGCTATATATACCACTTTGCTGCTGTATCAACACCCAGGAACCATCTCACGATATCTCATCGAAATGTCTGCTTTTCTGAGACAAGTTCGCTCAGTTGCTGCTCCCATCTGGAGCTCTGCTACCATGTCTGCTTCACGCACGGCTTTCCGCAACCCTTCACTTCGCTTTGCTTCAAGCCTAGTTCCCAAGGTAGACTTGACTGTACCCCTACAAACATATATATACTATGAATCCACACTGACGCCACATCTAGCTTCGGGATCCTTCTCTTCTCAAGCAGAATGTATGCTATGTGAACGGTGAATGGATCCCCGCCGCTTCCGGCAAAACATTTCAAATCCGCGGTATGTCTCCCTGATATCATCAGGAAATCTTCTTCATCTACCCTAACCCTCACTATAGACCCCGCCACTCGTGAGCTCATCGGCACTAGCCCCGAGTTCGATACCGCCGACACCGAGGCCGCCATCGCCGCAGCCAAGACCGCCTTTGCTACCTTCCGCTCTCAAACCACCGGACGGACCCGGGCCAAGATGCTTCGTCGCTGGTACGATCTCATCATTAAGAACGCCGATGATTTGACAACGTTGATCACGTGGGAAAACGGCAAGCCACGGGCAGATGCCAAGGGTGAAGTTGTGTATGCGGCGAACTTCTTTGAGTGGTTTAGCGAAGAGGCGCCGAGAATCTATGGAGAGACGATTCCGTCGTCTGTGCCAGGGAATCGGGTGCTGACGTTGAAAGAGCCAGTTGGTGTTTGTGCTTTGATTACGCCGTGAGTGTTTCGATATATTTCAATGGGCTTGCCTCTTGGATTAGGAAACTGACATATGAGATAGATGGAACTTCCCCGCGGCTATGATCACCCGCAAGGTTGGTCCGGCTCTCGCTGCTGGATGTACTATAGTAGTCAAGGCTCCAGGAGAGACTCCGTTTACAGCCCTGGCCATTGCCGAACTCGGTCATCGAGCCGGTATTCCCAAAGGTGTTGTCAACGTTGTGACGTCTCTAAAGAATACGCCTGAATTGGGTGAAGTTCTGACGACTTCGCCGACTATCAAGAAAGTCTCCTTTACTGGATCTACAGGTGTTGGTAAGCTGCTCATGAAGCAGTCATCTTCCACCTTGAAGAAGCTCTCGATGGAACTGGGTGGAAACGCTCCTTTCATCGTCTTTGATGACGCTAATCTGGACGAGGCTGTCAATGGAGCCATTGCCTCCAAGTTCCGTTCTTCTGGTCAAACCTGCGTTTGTGCTAACCGGATCTTTGTCCAGCGTGACATCTACGACGAGTTCACCCGTCGCTTCACTGCCAAAGTCAAAGAGTTCCGTGTCGGTAACGGATTTGCCCAAGGTACTACCCATGGTCCGTTGATTCACGAGAGAGCGGTTGCCAAAGCTGAGGCTCATGTCAAGGATGCAGTGGCCAAGGGTGCTAAACTTTTGGTGGGCGGAAACCGCATGCCGGAAACAGGTGAGTTCTTCTTTCAGCCGACGGTGCTAGCAGACATGACACAAGAGATGGCGATGGCTTCAGAAGAGACCTTTGGTCCGGTCGCAGGATTGTTCCCATTTGACACGGAGGCCGAGGTGGTCAAGTTGGCTAATAGTGTGAGTGTTGGTCTTGCGGGATACTTTTACTCCCGTGATATCCAGCGGATTCACCGCATTGCCGAACATTTGGATGTAGGCATGGTTGGTATCAATACTGGCATCATTTCTGACCCGGCTTCTCCCTTTGGTGGTGTAAAGGAATCGGGCTTTGGTCGTGAGGGTGCCTCAGTTGGTATTGAGGAATATCAAGTCACAAAAATGCTCACGTATGGAGGTATGGGAAAACCTCTCCAGGGTTCGGAGTAAGCAAAATTCAGAAACTTGGATTAAATACATGTAAACCTCGACAAGATTATCGTTCAAATCTGCCAAAAAAAAAAAAAAAGAGTTAATTTGAATCTCTCGACTATCTACTGCAACCAATCAAGCGTTACCTTCAGTTTTGGTGATCCTGTTCATGGTATTGTTCCCTTTTTCACAGCCTTGTCCCACAAGGCTCTGCTTACATAATCCACCCCCCAGATTTTCAATCCCACAGAAATTCGGCCCTCACCCTGACCTTCAGCCATTGTTGCACCAATGAAACCCCCGCCGATCCCGATTTCTTTCGACCCGCCGGTACCAGACAACACAACTGCCGCAAATGCCCGGACGACTCCTCCGCTCGGCCCGCGGCCTCACCCACACCGACTTCTACCAATCCCTCACCCTGCGCTCACGCGCCTTCTCGACTACCTTCCCCACCGCCACCGAGCAAAACAACGACTACGATAACGGCCCCAATGCCGCCACCCCTCACCCGAATGCCCCACGACTTCCCCGCTCGCGGGCTGCCGCTTCTGAAATCTCTTCCATGCTAAAGTCGTCTGCTCCTCGTTCAGGTTCCCCCGGGCCCTCATCCCAAGGAGGCCCCCGCTCGACTTCCAAGCCGCCCGCTGACGCCCGTATCGTCAATGTTCGCAGTTTGCCCCGTGGCCGTGGTGGCCTTCGTTTGGGTGGTGGCGCCCTGGGCAACGTTGTCCGGAACCCCGATGGGACGATCTCGGTGCAGAGACTTCAAAAACCTCATAACCGTGGGCCGCAGGGTGGTGGCAATGGGGAGACTTTCCGTTCGCGTGGGGGTGCCCGTGGGGGACGAGGCGGTGGTGCTAGACGTGGCCGGTCGGGTCCTCCCAAAGAGGGAGGCCGGTTGCAGCGGACTCCTGGGGACAAGCAGAAGCGGGAGCGTGGAGAGAATTCGCCGTACGATTACATGACGGATGACATTGACTGGTATGCGCCGTACACCAAGGATGAGCTGCAGGTTCTGTCAGATCGGATTCCAGCGGCTCCAGAACGCAAGTCGGAGGTGTTTGTGCCAAAATTGGGGGTCGATGAACTACTGGAGTATGCACCTGCGCTGGCGACTGATTCGAATATCCTGGGCAAGGCGGCGACTATCAGACAGACACTCAAGACTATTGCCGGTGGTCCCGTTGACCCGGGCCACCTGGCACACCCCAAGATGATGGCAGCCAAGTTCGACTATTATGGCGTCATGTACTTTGAGAAGCTACAGACCAAGGAGGTTCTGGAGAAGCGGGCAAACCTCGAGATCAAGTTGGGCCCGGACGCGCGGTTGAAGGATGTGCTAGTACGGAGAATGATCAAGGGACAACACGAGAAGATTCCGGCGACGTCGTTGTCCCAAGTGCAGCAGTTGACGCGGAACTACCATCTAAAGAACGGCACGTGGACTCTTGGAGCAACTGATAAGTTCCAAGCGAAGCTGGATCAACTGTTGGCAAAGACAAAGCCTAGAGTGGCACCACCGATGAAGACATAAGGGGTGGATGATTATGGTCCGAGGATGATTAAAGGCTGGTGACGATTCCGGTTTGTGTATACTATCAATATGTGAGGGAGGGAGAGGCGGACAACGACCGGGGCAGAGATTGGCTATGTGAGGAAGGCGGTCAAAGAGCTCCGGGTTCCATGTTACACCTTTTTTGCAATGTACTTTGTTTTCATCACCGTGTATAATAGACACAGTCACGTGTACCCCCAAAAACAAAATTCAAAAATACTTGTATATTTTGACGGTTATCATCTCCTAGTATAATCATACAAATTCATCTGTCCCAAAACCCATCCCTTTAAGAAGCTTTCCGCTTAATCTCCGCCGCCGCTTGCGTCTCTGCCGCATCCACAACCTTCACCCGTTTCTGCATAGCCTTCAACAACTCGGCACTGACACTTTTCCCCACATCCGGCAACACCTTCCTCTCTTTCAACCACGCCTGCACTGTCTTCTCCCTCTTCGCCCGAATCCCCCTCACCTGCTCCCTCCACGCATGGCACAACTCCCCCAACTTCTTCAACTGCCCCTCCGCCGGCACCGCCTCAATCTTCAACACCAACTCCAACTCATTCTCCGCACTTGGCTGCGGCTGCTGGTTGAAATCCGGCGACGCCTGCACTGCCGACATGATGGCCTTGATGTGCTCCTTCTCAAACGCCATCAGGGACACTGACCGTGCCGTCCGCGGGATTACTTGTGCGAGTTCCCGGAGGGGGTACATTGTGGTCTTCTTGCTACCGGGGGGACGTACAGAAACAGGCAAGGCGCCGAGGCTATCCGGATCGAAAGAGCCGCCGGATTTGAATTGCTTGAGGGCAGCAGAGTAGTGGGCCTCGGTGCGCGTCCAGCGAGATTCCACGTCGGAGAAGTCGGAGGGGTTGGAGGGGTTGGCGGCGGGGTGTTCACTGTCGGCGCCCTCGGCGGCGGGGAACGTGGAGGCAGAAGAGGAGGAGGAAGCTGCCGGGGAAGATCCCTTCTTGGCGGCTTTATCCTTTTTGGCGAGGGTGATGGGGGTGGTGGTGAAAGTACGGGTGGCGGGGATGCGGGCAATGGCAGGTAGGGTTCGGGAGCTGGAAGATGGAGTTAGTGGTGGTGGTGTCATGGTGGTGAGGACAAGGTGTGAGGTCTTACATTTGCTGGCCGGCGACGGTGACGCGGATTAACCGCGGAGCGCTTGTTCTAAAGAGACTCATGGTATAGTTGATACTGATAATCTTTCACTAGGTTAATGGTACCTTGATGTCGCACGCAATAGTAGGGCACAATAATAATATTTGATAGCTTTTTCGACCGAGGCCTCATATATCAGGCCGCATGAAGTTCAAGAGTGGAGAGACGACGACGTCCAAATGAAGCAAGAAAGACAAAAGTGGGGACATTTGGCTTGAAGAGAGTATTATAGACAGAGTTATAGTCTCCATTTGCATGTTCGGTCGTGTGGCCCAGTGGTTAAGGCATTTGCTTTACACGCAAAGGATCGCAGGTTCGATCCCTGCCACGATCAACATTTTCATTTCTTTTTTTTCTTATTCAGATACTCTTCAAATTGATTTGAAGCCTATGATCTACTTGCTCTATATAATAATTTCTTTTTTATATCAATGATATTCCTACAATTATAAGATTCACCAGTTACGTACAAAACACGCTTACGCCTTGTCAATCATCCACATTTCCATGCCAACTCCGGAAACCACAAACCCTCCGTCCACTGCCTCAACACTACCCGCATCCGACACTCCACTATATTTATCATCCAAAATCTCAATGCCAACGTTTCCACTAACAACGCCCGTAGCCCGCCAAAATTTTACTTGCTGATCGTTACTCGCCGATACAAACAAGCAAGCGTCGTCCACGGATTTCGCCTTCGCCATGGCCAAGCCGTTGATGGCAGCAGCGTGAGCATCACGAACGGCATATTTGCCAGTGACAGTATAAGCGGCGTCAGAATCGGACGATGTGGCAATGTACCGGACCAGGGCTATGGCGTTATCATCACCACCGGTAGCTACTAGATACCCGTGAGAAGACTCGGACTCAAAGTACCGGACATCAAGAGCCTTGGGACCATTTTGGTGTGCGGTAGTGGCCAACGTCATCCTGTATTCAACCGGGTCATCACCCTTGCTCTCACCATTCGCCTCCCAAACACAAAGATGGCCATCCGTCGATGCCGTAAGAACCGGAGGCAATGATGTCCGTCCGTCACCTCTCATCTCCTTGACATGCAATAAACATGCCCCCGTGAACTGCCCCTTGGCCAATAACTTCCAACCAGTCTTCTCTGAATACCGATACGTCTTGACCTCCGAGTTCGAATATGCCATCTGGATCCGGAACTCCGTTTCCACTGCTGGACCTTCCGCTACCACTCGTACATCAAAGTCCATAATTCGCAAATCTCCTTCCTTCGACTTTTCCGGTAACGATCCCGCAAACATAGCTGCCAACCCGTTCATCCCCGCACCAAGTTCCCGCACCCGCCAGACGAAGAATTCCTCATTTCCGGAGCTAGAAAAAAGCCAGTGATTTGCAGCCCACCGAAGACTCTGCAATCCTGATACATGAGTGCTTAGTTGAGCAGCAGCACGGAGCTCCTGGCCCGGAATAACCTCCCATACTCGGATCGTAGTATCTTCAGAGCCAGATGCAAGATATTTTCCTCCGGCAGTGGCAGAAACTGTGCGGATTTCACGGCCATGGATTCCCTTTTTGAGGGAACGGACAGCCGGGCGATTTTGTGAGTGGACGTACACGCGTGAGGCTTTAGTAAAGGCGATGCGGATAGCTAATGGTGATTCCAGGGATGTATGGGCAAAAACACGATGAGCACCTCCGCAGTCGACCGAGGCAATCTGCTCGCGGCGTGACTCGTTCCAGACTATGAGTTTCGTGCTACGGAAGCCACAAATAATGAGGTCAGAAGAAGCAATCCAGGCCGAGGAGATGACGGGGCCAAAGGGGAGAGAAACTTCGTGATAGAGTTCGACGGTGGGTGTTGATGACTGGTCAGAGGGTGTAATGCGATAGATTCGGTATTTGCCGTCACGGCCAGTGGTGAGAAAGCAAGGCGTCGGGCTGGCGGTGTGGCCGGGAATAGCTATAATGCTTGTTATAGCATCGTGGGCCCGAGGTGGGATTTCGAGGAGGAACCCGTGGCCTTTGTTCATAGTAGAAAGGACATTCAGGAAGCCTTTGCGAGAGCCAATGATGAGGAAATTTCCTACTCGAGCCGCTGCTGTCACGATGAAGCGGTCATCAACACCCTTGAGGACTGATTCACCAATGATGGAGCCTGTCATAAAGTCAACAGTCACGATGCGAGTCTCGGGGCTGTTGAACACCGTAGAGAGAATTTGAACTTCATCAGTCCCCTTCAAAGCGATTACTTGCATAATCTTGCCTTCCAGCGTCGCCAGCTTTTGAAGTCCCTTATCTTGTGAGTATCCGTAGACATATCCCCGACTAGTTCCCAGCACGGCGTTGCCCGGTCCCGCACTGGTGATGGTCGTACACGTCTGCAAACTCGCCTTGGTCTCCTCGCTAGCCTCCACTTCCATCCACCGTGTTTCCGCTCCAAAAGTCCCAACAATGAACTTCCCAGACTTGGTTGTCGCCACCAAGCAGTCATTCGTAATGAACGTATACTGTCGTATGTTGTCTCCATCTACCCCACCAGTAGACAGCCCCGAAGTTGACGGATCATCTTGTAGAACCATGACATCCATATGGTTTCCCGCATCCATCCCCATGCCACCGGAAACCTGCTCCACAATGGAAATCTTCCCATCTGCCCCACCAGTTGCCATCCGCGGCATCGGCCCCTTGCCCCATAAGGCCATAGACCACAAGTGTTTCCCATCATGATTCGCGTAGCTCCCGATATGCCGTAACTCTCTAGTCTTTTTTCCCTCTGCTGACCACGGCATCTCAAAAAGCCACCGCTGTACCGTTGTATCCTCCCCAAATGAATAAACCGGTAAAACGAGCCCCTCAGTATCTGCACGGAGTGGCGTCGCAGGGAACTTGACATGCCAAATACGCGACAGATGACCCATGGCCTTTGCTAACGGTGGTGCCCGTATCTCCGTAGCCGTCTTCACCGCTGATTTTGCCGCCTCGTGACTATCTCCAAACCCTGTTTCTCTCGCCACATGAAGTGCTGAAATCGAAGAGCCACTAGTTGTTGATGTCGAAGATATATCCCAAATACGAATAGTACGGTCATCACTGCAACTACCCAGGAATCTCCGTGGGCCAATCGGTGACTCAAAAGTCTCTGAGATCTGTACGCCAAATATGGAGCCTTCGTGGCCAGTAAAGACATGGAGGAGATCTCCGGTCGGTGCTGAGGTAGTAGTGGAAATATTAAACTTCCAGACGAGGATTTCACCAAAGACTGTTCCAGCGGCTATGAGGACACTATCGGGATCTGACCATCGGAGATTCGCAGAGTAAAGGATTGGCCGGGAGATGGAAAAGACATGGCCAATAGTTATGTGTCCGTCAGGAGAGATGGCCAATGGGAGAACTTCGTTATGTGCCAAGATGAGAATACCGTGGGATGGGTCAAATGGAGAGATGATACCGTCGTAGATCCAATCAGAAGCCCGAACAATAGGATACAGACAATGTTCTGGTTCCAAAAGTGCATCTGCAATGGCGGCGTCTAAAGCAGAGAGAGGAAGTGCAGTAACGTCCTGGGCTCCCCAGATGAGGAGGTGGCCGTTGGGAGAGTGGTGAGGAGTGAAGAAGGAAGAGTTTATGGATGACGTCACGTGGAAGCCGTGGATGGCTTGAGCCTGAAAGATCCGAAGGGAACACTGGAGGCTAACATCTGAGGAAAGAGCCGACACGGAAGAATCGGGGACCTCTGGATCTGGGAGGTACACTTTGAGGAGGTTATCCTCACCAGCCAGCAGATATGTGACTCCGGATGCACTTGTATAAAACGACAAGGCCGTCACCGGGACAACGGCAAGATCCCTCCGTAATCTCAACGCCTGCACATCTCGTCAGTAAATCAGGAACCACGTCACGTTAACTAGATCATCAAGCGTTTTCTATCGATTTAGTACAAGATAGAAGAACATCATGAGACCTACCATGTATGCCAAATCCCTTGATATGAAGAGACCAATGAGACAGTTCCTGTGATAATCATTAGATGGATGAGAATGCTGATAAAGGTTCGTGATAGTCAGAGTTGGCGTTGAATTTGCAATTCCATGTGTAGGGGACCCACATTTATCATAACAATACAGTGTTTGTGTGCTGGTATTAATACTGTATGGTTTCATTCCAAGACAGCAACTACTACTAGTTAAAGATGTCTCGGGGAGCACAAAGTGGAGGGCTAAATCCGAAGGAGTTGGTTTATTATCAAACAATTATCAACATAATCATCATCAGAGGCAAAAATGAAAGTAAGGTTGATTGAATATTTGTTCTTGGATTCATAAGATTGGTTTAGTTAGGGCTATATGTCAAAGACCCCAAAGCTATGAAAGGAAGCACTATAAAAGGAATAATCAAACACCGACCATCTGTCAAATCACGACAGACTCATAAAAATAATAAAAAAAAAGACAAAAGAAAAAGAGCAAAACTAAAAGATTGTACGCCGACGGAGTTATAAAAACAGAAAAGAAAAGAAAAATATATACGAGGAAAGCCATATATCCAAGCAGATATATGTATATATCATGCCAAGTAACAAGGGGGACCCCGCATGGCAGTACCGCGCAGTCGAAAAAAATCCGGCACTTCGACCCGCACTCACTGGGCATCAATCACACTCAGCTATTTACTGGCGGTGTGAGTACGGCTCGTAAGCCAAGTTGTTGTGAGGAGCGCCGCTATATTGCTTCTGCGACGAAACACCTGGGAATCCGGAGTTGGCACCGTGCGCATAGCCTTGCTGGTTACCCAGAGGAGCATACTGGCCGGGCAGAAGCTTCTCATCATCGATGCTGCGTCTCTTGTGACTAGAGCTTGAGGGTTTGCAGCAGCAAACGGTCAAGACCCAGAAGAGTCCAGCACCGATAGCAAAGGCAACGGCGATCCAAGCAGCAAAGAGGAAGGATGTGTTGAGGCTGGCCTTGGCACCGTATTCCTTGGCAGTTGAGCGGATAGCAGCGACGACGGTACTAGAGACGACGGTGCTCATGATGGCGGCGGCACCAGTGACGGTGGTGGCGATGCTGGCAATGACCCAGGTAAGGCAGGAGAGTGCGCGGGAGCAGGTGGCGAAGATGCCGAAGAAAAGGTCGACGCCGAGGGCGATGAGGGCGATGATGAAGACGACCTCGGTCCACTTTGACATCTTGACAAACAGCTTCAGAGACTTGGTGATGGAAGAAGGCAACTCGATGGCGGAGGAAGTAGCGTTGGCGACGGCCTCGAGCTCAGTCACATTGATGTGCTCCTTGGCCCAGTTGAACTCGGGAGAGATGCAGTGTTTGGTGCCGTTGGAGTAAGTGGCGCAGTAGCCCCAAAGGGAGACATCGTAGGTCTCGGCGAGACCCAGATCGGAGGCGGTAATGTTAGCGCTGCTAGAGCCACTACCGAGGACGCTGGAGACGAGAGAAGAGACGGAAGAAGAGGAAGAGTATTCGCTCTGGAGCGAGGCGAGGATGCTAGACAGATCACGGGTCTGGATGTCGCGGGAGTCGAGAGAGCTTGAGATGAGAGAGGCAAGACTATCGGTGGAGATGGAGAAGTTGGAAAGGTTGACACGGAACATGTACAAGTCCTTGTTGGCGACGCCGCTGAGGGCAGCAATTAGCAGGGCGATCAGGGCAGCAGTCGTCATGGCGAATGGCAGAGCCACGCAAACGAAACGACCAATGTTGGCCATTGTGAATGTGAGTGTGGAGATGGAGGTAATAGGGGTTAAGGATAGAAGGGGAAGATCGATAAGATGGAAGAGCGAATATTTTTAAAAGATACTCGGTGACAATAGTAGTGATGTAGAGAAGAGGAAGAAGAAGAAGAAGAAGAAGAAGAAGACGGGATGATGTATGGCAAAAGATGAGAGAGATGGAATGTTATTCTTATATCCCAAAATGAGCAATTGCTGTCGATAAGAATGTAGAGCTGATGAAGGAGAAAAAGCAAGAACGGGGAAAAGCAACAACAAAACAGGAAAGAACGGCCAGTTATAAAAACGAAATCAGCAACTGCCTTGCTCTGCAGGACGTCATACACCCGGCTTACCACACCAAAACACCCCCACAAGGTTGTCAGCCCAAAACACAACCCATAATTCCTTTTCTCTTTTATTTTTTTTTACTTTTACTTTTTACTTTCCCTTTGGGGGTGGCCCGGGCACCGATTAGCATTTTGGCGTTTTGGCGTTTTGGCGTTTTGGCTGTGCCCAAGCAGGCGGAGCATAGCCGAACACCAGCAGCGAAAGCGCAATCCTAATTCTGAAGGAGCTTGCGCGTTAAACAGGTCGCAGCCAGTTCCCCGAGTGGGATTTTTTTTGGGCTGGTGGCCCAGGGTCCCCACTTCTCCTCTCAAGGCAGCAACTTTTGAACGACATATAATATTAAATTTTTTTTTTTTTAGTGGGCTTCTTTGGAAAGTGAGTGACGTGAGTCCTTTCCGTAAAAGATAATTTAGCTGATGGGGGGCAAGAGGGGGGGGGAAGGAGGGGGCTTGTGGGAAGTTGTTTCCTCATTGGTATTGTGTTTTATCGTTGCGCGCCACGATCGGCGGTTGCTGCGCCACAGTGAGGCTGCGGAGAGTTGGTTGTGATGTTCACTGTTCTACCTCGGATTCGTAATGAGGAGAGCGAGTTGTTCCTCATCAAGATGATTAGTATAGAGGAATCCGTGAGTTCCCACGAAACCTCTTTGAACGACCGTGAATAAGCATCACAATCAAATACTACACAATGACGCTGGTGGTTCTGAGATGGCTAACCCAACTTATCCCTGCCATTGTTCCCCCCCATTTATCCATTTTCCCTTTGTGACGATCGCAACGCCCTGTAACAGCCGCTTCAAACGCCCAAACATCTACCCATTTACCCGGCCATACCACCTCCCCAAGTTACCGGACCCACTAGATCCCTAAAACTGCAATGAACAGTCAAGTCCGTGATAATAGTTGCCGCATGACATTTGTCGGCGCTGGGCACTGTCAACAGCGGGGAGGCAATATCAAGCAGCACTAATAGAAATCTTAAAAGCTTAGACCATAGGAAAAAGGCTCGGTTTATAGTGTCTCGCCAGGGACCTATTGAGTTGTTTTGGTGGTACCGAATTATTTTATGCCGGGAGTTTATTCAGTTAGCGTCGGGCCTTTAATCTCAATGAGACTTGTTAATGAGCTAAATACAGACCCAGTTCCAGTCATCTAGAGCTTCTATCAAATATCAAAAAGAAAAATAACTTCCACCCTTCAGCTATCCACAGTTTCTCCTCAATCTCGCATATCTAGGAATCTTCCTACATCGAAAACGAGCCCCGGAGACTTTTTAACCTGCAGCAACCCATGCTTTCTCTTGTTCTTTCGCCCGTCTGTGGCCTGTCACTATTCTCAACTTCAGACGGGCCATCGAACATTGTGCCCCCGTAGACAACACAACCAATATGGAATATAAACCCTACTATATGTAACCCTTGTGACACCTCTTGCATGTTCTCCACAATTTTCTGTTCGTGATCAATTCTCGCTAGACCTCGTGAACATCACAGCTGTCCCACCATCTCAAGTCCTAATAATCATCTGCCTATCTTTGTTTCACTGGCAATCAACCTCTTTTTTTTTTTCGACAGTCGCGACCATGGCATATACATTCCTTCCTGTCTGTCACTGTGACTGTGGCTTAGCAGCATCACAACCCACTCTCGAACCCGCTGTTCGTTCTATATCATATCTTGGCACATCGAGTTTGCTACACAAGCTAACCTCGACGACCTCATCCGTCCATCCATACACAAGATTCGAAATCTGCCTCACCTCTTACGCTCAAACAAACCCCACTACTGTTAGCGGCGGGTTCCTATCGCTCCCAAATCTTGGTTCAAGTTATCTCTTCTCTTTTTCTCTCTCTTTTTCTGCTCATGTACTTGGGTTTTGCCTTTTTTTTTTATCTTTGCTTCAAAGACTCAAAGTTTACCGTAGAGAGCCCGTTACTATTCTTAGAATCCCCTCCCCCTTGTCATCGGTCTGCCCAGCCATACAAAGTGAGGGGGGGGGGGAAGGGGGGGGCACATCATCCAAGGAGCCAAGAATCCTTCATTTGTAGGACCGAAGAATACGTGAGTTTAACTGTTTGGTACTAAGAGTACCAAAAAATTATGGGAATGTGTAAGCCACGTCCTCAAAGCCACATGAGGACGTGCGTACGTGTGTAGGTACGTACATACATGTGCACTTCCAACTGTGCGATAGCAATTGCACATAGGTACATGGGGAAAACACCACTTTATGCCTCAATCTTTCGGCATATATTCAACCAAAAATACAGAATAATTCTAGACCTTTTGCTATAATCCAAGAAAATCCAAAATTAAATCTAAATCACAACCATCATGTATTCTAAACTTATCGTACATCTTCCATACTGATCAACTTCCCCAAAACTCATCCTCCACATCCAACATTCTGGTTGTCCGTCTGCGCTTACGACGTGCAGGGAGGCTGAGCCATGTCGGGTTACCCCTCCCGCCAGTATTTTAGCCCTGCGTGCAACACTGAAGGACTTTGATGTGCAACATGCATGGATTCCAAAGGTGACATCTTCAATCATAAAGTCGACAAATCTAGATAAACTACACACAAAGAACAACACACAGAGAAAATTGTAGTCATCATGCCATCTTATGTCCTCGGCACAATAAAATTGTGGCTTTTGAAAGTGCACTGACACTCGCTTGATAACCCTTGTTCAGGGTTAAAGTCCATCAATGACCTCATTCAACCTCGAACTCGTAGACTTCCAGCAAAGGCAATGAGTTTTACAGCCCTAGCTAAGCACATAAGCATAGACCACTAACACATCCTAGAGATAGGACCTAGGTTAGTCCCCGCCCCCTTTCTAGATGAGTTGTTGATCTCTAATACGAGATTCGTGGTGGGCTTGGATGACGAGGGAACCTCTGGGTGCTGGATGGATTGATGACGGGGCACTTGAGCACCGCAAGATCATCCAACATCTCGGCAGGCAATATCAAAATTGGACGCAGCGCCGCTGATGAGTCGGGATGATAAGGATTAAGCTTCTACAAGTTGACATGGCATCGACTATCGTGTCAACGTCAAGCATTGCTTGCTTCGACTAGCAACGGGAATGATTCTCTGCTCTTAGTCCAAGTCAGCCCATTCCATTCCATACTTCCTTTGGGGGTTGCCAAGTCACGGTTTATTGTTCCCATTTCTATAGTTTGAAGGTAGCGACAGGGAATCATACGGCGGACATGGTGCCGATTTGGGTTGTCAAGAAGTTTTATGATGTAAGTGAAGAGCGGTCTGAGGCGGCAAGGCAGATTTTTAGCGTAAATGGAATAGGACGAACTTGACTGTCGGTGAAGTTCCGAGAATGAAAACGTGTATACAAAAAAAATCAGTTATCTTGCGTTAAAAAAATACCCGCCAACCCCAACCTTGGTCAACCAAATCTCCCTCACCATATAAATCATCATCACATCTATCATCAGCAGTCCCCTTCTTGATCATCTCACTCTCCATCCCTCACCTCCCACTTGCCACTCCAAAAAAAAAAAAAAAACCCCTCAAAATATGACTCACTCATCAGCCACCTACATCTCACCTGACCCCTTTGTTTGAATGAGGGGTCGCCATGGCTAAAACAATTTCTTGCTCCATTGGCTTTGCAAGTTGCCTGTTTCCAGACAAATAGGCTGTTTGTTACACCAGCGGCTATCGTATTGGAAACAAGTATATTAAGGGGGATATTGTTTGAAGGGCGTGAAATTTTACAGCTGTTGCTTGGTTGGTTACGGTGGAAATATCCAGTCGATCCGGGTCGTTACAGGTGCGTCCTACATGACCTTTAAACTCAGGACACAGTCATCATCACTGACCCATACAAACAGTTCCAATAGCCTAATCACCAACACACACACCCACACACACACACACACAAGGTTTTTCTGCCCCTTCTACCTCATGCACCCAACCGCCTGCGTCTCTCCATTACCCACCACCCTTCCACAACAGTCCCCATCGGCATACTACACATCTACTTGTCCCACCCATATTGGGCTTTTTGCTTGTCTCTCTCTTGATTGACTGAAATAGGCTGGTACATTCCTACTTGCAAGTTTGTCTTGATCTTCTGTCTATTTCTTCACATTTGTTAATAGACCTTATATTAGTGGTTGCACCAGATCATAAGAAACCTTGTCGTGTGTAACGCGACGAAAAACGAGCAAACCCTCATAAATAAAACCCTAATTTTGGTTGTCATAACACCACAAAATAACCCCGACGCCACCCGGTTTTATGTGCAATTATGCAATATCTGTTCAAAAAATTTAATGGCCAAATCTGTACTAATTCCACGGCGACCCATACCCAAACTGCAATTTCCTTTGCCCTTTCATCGCCAAGACAAGGGTTAACACCGCCACTGAATACTCCAGACCCTGGCCTCATTGAACAACTCGCGAAATTGCACATCGTAGGGGTTGACAATTGACCTTGCGCGTCACAATAACAGCGTTCGTGTCTTCTATTACCTACCCTCATGGCCGTCTGGAACGAAGATTGGACCTTTAAAACAGGATTGTAACCGTAAAACTAACCAGCGGTAACAATAACCCAGTCGTTAAACCCAATAGAACCCTACAGTTCACCGGACAACGAGGAATATGGAGACGTTATTTCAAAACAATAATTTATCATGCTGAATTGCATTATTGTCGGTCTGCTGCCTAGATAATCTCCAAATAATTCAAACATCAAAAAGACCAATCTGACACTCTCAATCTCAGCTTGCAAAGGGTGCAGAAAACGGTGGCTGTGCCCAACCACCATATATTACCCAAATATGAAGCCCAACGTGCATCTTATCGGTCAAAATCAGGTTGGGGGGAGGGGGGATTTCAGAACATCAAAGTACGGCGGCGGCAGATATGCAGTAGTTGATTACGCGATATTGATATTTCACAGTTACTCGTAATCAACTATCTGCAAAGTACTTGTTCGCATTACATTGAATTTCCCCGCCTGGCCGCTTTCAATATCACAAATATCCTCGGTTGTTGTTGTTGTTGTTGCGGTGTGTGTGCTGTGTGTGTGTGTGTGTGTTGGGCACAGATGATGCCTCATGCTCACCCATGATAAGTCCCAGCGCAGAATATGACAGAAACTGGCGATACAATGCCTCTATTTGCTTGATGCGCCAATGTCACAAGACCCAGAAGGGCCTCCTTATCAGTTTCCATCTAGTCAGAGTCAGAAGAATACAGAACAGCCCCCCTTCCCCCCCCATATAGAGCAAGAAACCAGAAAGCATAATAATAATACAAGGGATGGTTTCTCTCATGCTTCACTGTGGTGGTCACCAGACACATACCCAGTAACTGATTGGGCGACAAGAGTTTATTTCGTGCACGCAAGTGCTGTGCTACATGGGGCTGTGGGTGACCGTGAGAAAGAGACGCGTTATAAGCGTTTTTTGATGCGTAGGTATGTGAGTCAGACATGTAATGGTGGTAACCATTACGATAAGCAACTTTGCTTGATAGAAGCTGCGGCAGAATTAAGAAGAAATCAAATAAATATCCCCGAAAAGGACACGTTGATAGGATGCTCCATGTTGCTAGAGAGCTGCGCCGCTCAGTAGGTTGGCCGAGACCAAAAAAAAAAAAAAAGAAAAGCTAATTGATCATGGAAACAGGAAACAAGGTGCATAAAACCCAGGCACAAACCATGACTTTGTGCAAACCGTGGCGCAAGTATCAGGTACTTCCATAGCTTTCTCCTGTGACTTGATGTTCACTAGACATCAGAGACTCAAACAAGACAAAACAAAGACAAAAAAAGATTTCACCTGAAGTCTCAGGACCTCAAAAGAGACCAAAAGAAAGTAAAAGAAACAGCAACAGATACGATGACCTCAGCGCATTTGAGGCGAAACCCGGGATCAGATTCCCTTGGAGGGTTCCAGATGTCGCGTTAGTGAGTCATCGGTGTTGAGTAACAGAAACAAGAGCAAAAGAGAAAGAAAAAAATTTAAAAAATTTGAATGCATAAAGTTTCTGTAACCAAATACGGTAAAACAAAAACAAGGCCTCCAAACAGAAGAGCCCCCCCTCCCCCCCCCAATTTCTTTTTTTTTTTT
>MKGJ01000245.1:4974-20580 GCA_002018255.1 Bretziella fagacearum | reverse complement strand
AAATCTTAGCCGATCAAAGTGCTTCACCGAAACCCAACGGCTTCCGCCCCCCTCCTCTCATCATCATCACCACCTTGAATGGCCTTGTCCAAACCAAGTCTCTCGTTAAACCAGGGCACCCATCATCCGCCACTCGTTCTCTGCCCTCACCTTTGTCGTCCTTGATGGACGTCCAACTACTGTCGGCACACCAAACCCACTCCCTTCAACTACAATAACGAAACAAAAATCCCCAACTACGTTACCGTGACACGCAGCACAAGTCCCACCTGTCACCGACCGGCCGTCATCCCTAGTCTTACCTTTAGCCTCCTGTGGCCCTCTCATTTTTCTGTCCTGCCTAGTCCTAGCCTAGAAGAAAAGACCCCTTGTCTGAGACTATAATCTGCCCGCTGCAACAACTTCCTCGCCTCCCCCCCCCCCATCTCGCTCTAATTCGCCGACGTTGCCCTCATGAGCCAGTCCCAATATGGGTCAAACACAATGGATCGCCAACAACCACAGTTTTCAAAGCCCGGCTCTGTGCGAGCAGCCCGCGAGCGTATGATGGCACAGTTGAACCCCGGTGACCAATATACCAAACAGGTCTCCATGAATCAATATGTCGAGCCAATGTCCCGTATACAAATGGCACGACAAGGTGGCCCTTCCGGTATCCCTCGCAATCCGAGACCACAGGGCCAGACCGTCGCACAGCAGCCTCTGCCTATCCGTATTGACCCGGCCGAGGCTATTGGTGTCGCCATCTCCCAACCAATTCCCATCCAACAACCTATTCAACAAAAACAATGGCCCTTTCCGCAACCAAATGCCGACGGATCCTCCTACCAACCACCACCGGGACGCTCCATGCCTCCTCCTCGCCCTCCACGTCCCAGCAAGATCATTTCCATGGTCGAAAACAACCAACCCCAGCTTCAACTTCATGTTCCTCCTCGGCCACAACAAGAATCAAGACAACAACAGGATTCAGACGACTACTACGCAAGTCCCCAAGACGCACAGGATTCAGACGAAGTCAACACTGCCTACACACCGTCTTCTCGTCCTTCAGTATCATCCTTTGGCTCTATTCCCGATTTTCCAGTACCTGTTGTTCCGCCACCACCGCCACCACCGCCGGAGCTGCTGGCAGTCCCTCGTCGGAGTACCAACCTGGGGCCTCCTCCCTCTTCTAGACGAGGTGCCTCTTCCTTTTACTCCACTCAATCTTACGTTGAGCCCATTCCCGAGGAAGCCAGCTCACAAATATCTCGCTCTCACGGATCATTTGCCTCTAGTATGGCCATTCCAGATGACTTTGAGTCGGATATGGCTTCGAGCCCTGGATTCATGTCTGATGAAGATCAGATGACTCCAAATAGCTATGGTAGCAGACCAGAAGTCATAGTCACTGGTATGACCGACAGCTCTCCAAACATGCGTTTGGAAGACTCTGATGCCATAACTCCCACAGTGAACCCCTTTCTTGGTGTTGATGATGCCCAGTTCGGTCCTCACGCTGCTCCTCGTTCCTTTGGTACCCTCAACAATGGCAACCGTCTCATGGCATCCCCCAGTCTTTCTGCCACTAGATTACCCATCAGCAATGTCCCGCAGCGCAGTCCCCAGCCTGTAACACCCGACCACATCCGGCAATCCCTTTTAGCCGCTGCTGAGACGAAACCAGAGCTTCTCATGGCCAGTCCAACAGGCGGTCAACGCGAGTACAGCCTGTTGTCGGCTATCAGACGTCCTCCTGCTCTAGACATTGGTTCCGCCAATGGCAGAAATAGTACCACGACGCTTCCCGACATGATCCGTCGTGCTACTAGATTGGCAACTCTTATAGATAAGGGAAAGCGCCCTGCCAGTAGTGCCGGTGACCCTGAATTCGTGTTTGTCAACAACCTCGCTAACCGTGGTTCCGCTTTCAGTAAGTATACAGACATGTGTGTGTGTGTGTGTGTGTGTGTGTCGGGCTATCTTTAAGAACATACATTTAACCAAAATTTCTTTTTCTTTTTTTCACAGCCAATGGACGTCAATCCGGATTGTCAGACATGTTGGCAGCTTTCCCCCCGCCGGCTGCTCAGCCTTCACCTATTTCCCAACCCAAGCGTACCAGTCGCATTCGGAGTATCATCCGATCTCCTAGTTCATGGCCGTTCCCTCCTGGACGCTCCCCGGCTCGGCCACCTGGCATGCAGCAACTCAGATCGCCTCTGGCTACTACTGCTACTGGCATGACTGAGAAGACCATGAATCAAAAGCGGGGCCGTCGGTGCTGTGGTCTTCCTCTATGGGGTTTCATCACCCTGCTGATTCTGCTCTTGGTTCTTGCTGCTGCTGCTGCCATTGTACCCCTTGAGTTTTTCGTCTTCCGCAAGGGAGGGGCAAGTCCTGGATCTGCCGAGTCTGATACTAATCAGTGTTCTTCGGAGCTTCTCTGCTTAAACGATGGTACCAGTGTAATGTTGGACGGCCAATGTTTGTGCATCTGCATCAATGGCTTCACAGGCGATGACTGCAGTATCGCTGGTGCTACTGGCTGCACTACCACTACGCTTGTAACGACTACTGCCAACTCGACTGATAGTATCTCTAATGTGACGCTGGGTCTGGCCATTCCCCGTTTGATCGTCGAGGCACAGACCGCGTACTCCGTACCCCTGTCGGGCACCGAGATTCTGGCCCGCTTCAACTCTGGCAATCTTTCATGCATTGCCCAAAACTCGCTTGTAACCTTTGACGGTTCGGCGACACGTATCAGCGATAGCACTAGTGGCACTAACAATGGTGTCGACGTCTCAAAGAATAGTGTTGCCGATAGCTCCAAGTCTTCAGAGTACCCGACTATCACGGTGCCGGAGTCACTAGCTACCACTGTGACTGCTGCTGCCGTTGCCGAGAAGGCTGCTGTTGCTGCTAACGAGGATGTGACTGGCGAGGATATCCAGACCGTATCGGTCTCTTCGGTCCTCGTCACTACAGTTGAGGTCGTCATGACATCGACTTTGGCTGAAAGCACCTCTATTGTAACCACCTTCACTACTAGCATTCCCACAACCACCACGCTCACCATGACCTCCACCATAACCGTCGCGGCCTCAGATTCGACCTTTTCGGCTTCACAGGACTCAATCGACTTTGCCCGCGTCGCCGTCCTCTTTGTCCTCCAAAAGACAGACGTCCTCCAGGCCTCTGCCGCCCAGGCTGCCCTTGAAGACTTCTTCACCCGTAATGACAACATCACCACCACTGAAGCCAAGAACATCACCCTTGGAAATAGCAACTTTATCAACCTCGTCAACTTTGGAGTCACCGTCGGTACCACATCTGTCGGTAGCGGCAATACAACATCCAATGTTACCAAACGGGAAGTCCTGGCTCAGCTTGCTGGTGACGAAGAGGATGTACTTTTCATGGGACGTCGGGAGGGAGAGGACCAAGAGAATCAAGAAGAAGAAGAAGAAGAAGAAGAAGAAGAAGCAGAAAAAGAAGAAGAAGAAAAAGAAAGAGGTGGGTCAGTATCTCGATGGAAAAGGCAGTTGGGCAAGATGAGCTGATGGTCTTTGTGTGGCAATACTGGTGGCGGGGAGAATGGTAGATATGGAACTAGGTGCTAAAAGCTTGCATAGACGGGTGGGTATATGGCAATAAGTTTATAGTCAAAGTACCTGAGAGTCGGTGAAATGAACAAAGGGAAATCACCAAAGCGGATAACTGCAGAAGACACAAGCAGGCGACCGGAAACTGCGGTGACGATCCGTCTCGACCAACGCACAGTACTTTGTTGTTTGGTTTGTTTGTTTGTTATATTTTTTTTTCTTTCTCTGTCAATGTGTATTCATATGCTGACTGTACTAGAACACTAGATGAATAGGGGCCATAATTTTGTTTTTCTTTTCTTTTTCAGTCACCAACATGGACCTCACTCTATTGCTTGTTGGTATAGCAAACCATATAGACGAAGCTGGGGATGTGGTTGTCAAGATGTTGATATTAGGGTCTCAGTGAAACGTATGCACACAAATGACGTCGGTGTAGTGATCAAAGAAAGCAGTATTTGAAAAGTAGAAACAAAGTCATCCAAGTACTCAGGTCTAGACGTATGTTGTGATGTTATACCAGGGTTAGGGTATGATTTATAGTATCCCTTGGTCTTCCCTAAAATGGAATGGAAGACATCAATTGTACGACACGAACATTACAGGGGAGGAAGGAGGGGGTTTGATAATGTTCACATCACAAGTCATAATCACAAGTATCACGACCATGGCTGTGATGAAGAGTTTCCATAGAGAGATCTAAAGACTCGGGTGAGACGATCAGTGGCGAGGGTCAAGGTCTATGGAAGTCTCAATGGTGAGAATCAGGTGGCAAGTGAATGGGCAGTACAGCACAGCAGTTGTCTGGATACTTGTGACATCATTTTGCATCCACAAAAGTAACAGAAGCATCTTGTTTGTGCAGTTTATTTGATATACTGTTATGACTATAAAATACTGCAAAAAAGACTTGTATAGGACGCTATACATTCTAGTCAAACCCGAATCAGAACCCACCACGTGTTAACGCCCTTCTTGTTATGTCATGTCTTTTACAAATACATCTTCTTGTCATTTACTATCCATTCACACACAAGATTCCCAAAGCCATAATATTGGCGGTAAACCGGTGAAATACCCGCGACCCGACCATCTGCTGCATGAGCCCAAACGGGCTTTTCGAACCGAGAGGCGTCTTCTATTCATCAAGTGACCGTGTTTATTCCTTTTTTTTTTCTTTTTTTTTTTGNGGGGGGGGGGGAGGTTTATTGGGATGTTGGGCTATAACAATAACGGAGTGGCTGGATGACTCTGAGAAGGTATATTTCTAACAAGTATATATATATGTACACATATATGTACGTATCTGCAGATAATCCTCGAGCTCAAAACAAGTGGCGCCATATCCTCATGGATGCTCTTCAGTAGGGTTAACGTATCAGAATCATCCGTCTCCCTCCATTGTCTTTGCAGAAGAAGTACACACACATACATAAGCGAGTGTCAGGCTCTAAACAATCACCCAGTCTTTTCCCACTTTTCCTTTTTCTTCTTTTTCTTTCTAGTTCTTTTCTCTTTTCCTTTTCCTTTGTCGGTTCCTTTCAGTGGGGGTCTAAATAGGGACCCTAAGTTGGTCACCTGTAGGGGCCACCACTTACTGCAGCCGTCTGCAATAGAAGCTGCAGAACCAGCCAAAGAAAAGAAAAAAAAAAGCAAAGGACGGCGGGTAGGAGATGGTGGCAGAATGAGGGAGGGAGCGGTCAAACTTGGAGCAAAAGGTACAGAGGTTCTTTCTTTTTTTTTTTTTTTTTTTTTTTTTTTTTTGAATATTCAAGCCTAAAACGACAAGATGAACAGAGGGCTGGGCTTGTAAAAAGGATCTGTTTTATTTTATATTTTTTTTCCAAAAAATAACGAGTCAAATATTCTTAGAGATATGAGAAAGACATAAGCGAACTTCAAAACATGATTAAAAAAAAAGCCCATACATGACCTCTTCCTTAACGCCCGCATCCCGCGGCGGGGACATGCCTAACCCGAGCTACTCGAAACTCCACCTGCATAAAAAGGACCCCCCCAGTCAGTGGCTACATACTGCTAGGCGGTTGAAGTTCTATATACAGCCATTTTTCTCTTAGTGGCAAGTTCCAGATTTCCTTTAAATGGCTTGCTGGTTTCATTGCTGGCCAACAAAGATTCTCAGCACTCACTCTTTTAACTTATCTGCCCAAACCAACTCACTGACCGCTATAACGAAAATGACCAAAGTGTGTCCTTTTAACCAAAGTGTGGGTCTTTGGCTTTTGCGGTATCTCGTGTTCAAAAAGCACGCGGCCGCCTGCTTTCTCCGTCAAAATCTTGTACGCGCGCAGAGCGCTGACGGGACGTCAGGTGGGGGAGGAGAAGAAAAAAAAAGGGTGGCATGCAAGTAGACGTATCAGGCAGAAAGGAAAAACAAATGGATGGATTTGGATAACAAAAGGGATAGGATGCGGTAGATGACACAAGGGTCAGGAGTTTGGGGTCTATAGGTTGAGCTCAGATAGCAGGGACCCTAACAAAGACAAAACCAATATACCATACCACTTTGATACCAGATTATTTGTGTCTATTGCCACTATGCTACTCATCAGGCAGTCATGATGACACATGACCTTATGGATTTACATATGTACTTACATTAGAGCCACACATTACGCAGCCGCCGCTTGGGCCTCTGGATATGCAGCGGAGATTGTAATCACTTGATATTAGTTGTCCTCGTTATGAAGATCAAGATTGATTAGGTCATGGTTTTATAGATTATATGTGTAATTGTTAGCGTTCTGTTGATACGGAGTTGTTTAGAGTTACGCTGGAGGGAGAAAATGGAAGGGAGAGGAAAAGAAAGGGGAAAGGATGAGGGTTGTGTGACAGACGAGAGACAGAGGATTTGAAAGGAGACAAGGGATAGTAGCCAAAGGGTTTTATATGGTGAAAGAAACGACATCTTGTTCCATTACTTGGTAGTGTCGAGACCAGACTCATCGTCTTCTCACAGCCCATCCCCAATATCAATTACATCCTAGCCAGCCTCTTCTAAATTGTAATCTCTCCCCTTCCAGTCTACAAGTGTAACACCTCCCACTATCATCATCCAAAGCCTCTCCCCCTCTCGGGACTGGAACACCCAAACCAGAGGGGGGGGCAACGCAGTGTCCGAGTTGGACAGCGGATTTTCGACGGGCGTTGGGCTTTCGGTAGCTGCCGAAGAAATGGGGAGAGTGTCTTTGAGCAAAGAGAGAGAGAGAGAGAGAGAGAGAGAGAGAGAGAGACGAGGCTGGGTAGGATATGACACAAATTATGGGATTGGTTACATACAGGAGAGAAGAGAAAAGCGTTGGAAAGGTAGGGGGTGGAGAACAAGAGAAAGAGAAGAAGAATGGTCCTCTAGAGATTAGGGTTGGAATAGCCGGGTGTATATAATCTTCCTTTTATTTTTGTTCTTGCCATCGTTTTCAAATGGCTCTCCCATTTCTTCTTCATCCTTTCAGACACCCCAAGACCCCACTGAAACCCCCTCTCTTCCCTTTCATCTTTTTTTCTCCTTCTCTTGCCCCCTCGCCTCCACCTGACATGACCTGAAATCCCCCTTCGGAACATTCTACAAGACACCGCCCAGGATCGATTAGCGATAGTGTCTGTCAACTGTCTGGGCCTACGCAACTCATACACGCCTTGTCTTGTTCTCTCTCGCCTATGCCTACTGAATGCGGCACGTCCTTTTTTTCGACCAGCTTGCAAGAGAATGATGGGATGGGAAAGAAGAAAGAAGGAGGAATGGATGGATGGACTGGGCTGGCTGGCTGATGAAGGGAGTGGAGGGGAGTGAAAGTATAGGGGGTTGGTCAGTGACATGTATTGGGGTTAGATATAATTGGGTGATAACTGTATTGCTTGTGATCTCTCACTTTAATTTCCGCATAGCCAGAGGTTTTACGCTGCCCGTTTACCTTCTTTTCACCCCACAGGCCCATTCATAGTAACCCACTTGTATAACCTCCCGCCACAAACACCCAATTCCCATCCGGCATCACCACCTCAAACCCTCACTTTTACACCACAACCGCCCCCTCCCCCCCCTCCCCCCTTCTCTCTTATCCGAATGCTTTCCACCTTATTCCATGCATGCGCCAACAAAACCATTGCTTCCAAATAGTACCATGTAGTCTTACCCATTGCTCATTCCCATTTACGTAAAGCTCCCCCACCACCACCGCCCGCACATCCATCCATGCGTCTTCAATCCTTCCAGCCTCAGAACTCTCTGCAGGCACCCGGCGTATCCTGCCCAGCCGATAACAACAAGTGCCCCCTTCCTGCTTCTCTCTCTCTCTCTCTCTCTCTCTTATGTTTCCTTCCCTAGGAGCATGAATGGCCTCATGTTCTCCTGCTACACAGCTCTCACCAGAATTTTACACCAACCTCAACAGTCTCAAGTTTTGTTTGCTTTTTGGTAGCCCTGGAATTTGGTTGGTCAAATGGAGGGTTTCCATTCTAAGAATATGGGCGAGTTAATAGAGAGCATGACCGGAAGTTTGTAGACAGAAGGGATGTGGAGGGAATGAGGAAAGCAACCAAGGAGGGGGGTAGGTCTGGGGGGTGAACAGAATGCTTTTTCTGTTTTCTTCAGCTGTGTATGGATTTCATCCATGCTAATAGCAGACAAGTTGGAGTTTGATGGTGTTGCCTTCGGACATGGAGATAAGTCATATCGCTCCTCCGGGACTTTGTGTTACATGGACGGTTATCGAGCAAAAACTGAATTTGTTGAAAAGGCGTTAAGAAGTGGAAGGAAAAAAATAAAGATAAAGGAAATTGGCATTCAACATCAAGATTAATTTATGTATTGTTTATATTAGATTTATTCAAAATTTGTACGGATTATTCTTTTTATGATGCCGAAGATTATCTATTGCGCCCCTTCCTTATTTGCACGAGCCCCTTGTCGCTAATCTTTGCTTGTGTAACCACAAAAATTCAACGCCAACATGCCTCCAGACGCCACGACATTGCAGTATTAATTTTAATTCGGAGTTCTTGGACTTGAATTTTTTTTTGGTGGGAGGCTTCAAGTAATGTCATTGATTTATCGTGAAATATGCTTCAAAAAAATCAAATGTTTGAGAACTTAGTAGGTTAATTCCAAACAGTGCAGACGATCGAATAATATTGAAGGACGCCACGCGACATATCTCCAACCGCCACACACTCTAATTTATTAGTTACTATGAACCAATTGAGCAGTTCCTCATTTCCATCTTTATTCACATCCGTAACATCATCTTCTCCCCTCTATATTCTCCCCACAAACCCACAAATTACATACCACAAACTACCCACGATCGATGCCCGATGTCCGATACCGCGAGTAATCACACCGTAACCCTCCACAGCCTAATCACAGTTACCTCGACACAAGCTCTCTATCCCTCTACTTCTCCGGTTTCTTTCCCTCCCCTCCTCTCCTTGTCCCCTATAAAAGAGTAGGCTATTTATCAGGGCGACAATTTCTTTTTCTCGAAGGCGCTAGGAACCTATGCATGGCGCCAGGGTATGATGTTGCAAAAGATGACGGGCGTAATTCAATACGAAGAAGAAGAAAGAAAAAAAGAGGGAATATAGAAGCCTCGTCTATCATAAACCACTAACAATAAATCACCAAATACATCTCTCTCCCTCCCCCCCTACACCTTCCACTTCTCACTCTCCCATTCCTTTTCCTGTCATCTTCGCCTCCCGTGTAACCATAGCCCATCACGCGGCACCCTCCCACGAGATCCCACCATGGGATGAACCCATTCTCTGAAACGCTCCTACTCGCACCCGTTCATCCTCTCAACACTAACAATCATGCCCTTTTAACCCGTTGATTTCCCCCCTCCCTCATTCCCCTCCTCCTCCTCTCCGGTTACCCGCATATCCCTCCTGTACCGCCTTTCCCGGACATCATCCCGTCAGCCCCCGAAAGGGGGAATAGGGGAGGGGGAATGACACGTCAGGCCTCAAAAAGAACATGTAGTTGGGGCTGTTCTCTAGCAGCTGTAGCCATTGGCTTTATGGTGGCAACGTAGTGTGTTGGATGCATCGGCAAGCAGCCGTTGGGAAAACCTTGGCTGGGAACAGCCCCGGCATAAAGATAAAGTACAGTAGTATTAACCGGATGCCAAGGGCCGAAGGAGCGGTTGTAAAGGAAGCGAATGCGCGGGGAGGAGGGAATCATCCCTCGGACTTGCAATAGATACAATAATCCCCGTACATCTTCATTGGGCCATACCCCCAACTCATGAATCTAACCGCCGACCTGTAGCCTCAAACTCAGCTTCAAAGAGAGACAAAATCATGCCGACCCAAGACCTACTTATTGCTCTACCGCCAGACTTTTGGCCCCCAGAACGTACCACCTTCTCGTTCCCCTCCTCCTCCCCTCCAATGCCCAACAATCCAAATCCAAATCCAAAAAAACAAGGCTTCATATGCCCACAGCAAACCAATCGCCGAGGATCCGTTTACCTGCACAACAACGCGAATCCCACAGCGGCCATCAGCCACGTTCTGCACCAAGGAAAAAGAAGTAACAACCAAGCAAAGCCCCTCCCTCCCTCCTCTACCTCCCCCCCCTTTACCCTCCTATTATATCCTCCCCATCTTCCAATATGTCAGTAAGAAAAAGCTCATCCACCAAACTGTTCCTGTATCTTCCTACATGCTTCACATGGCACCACAAAACCCTTCCTCCCATCTCCCTTAATCACCGAGCCCTCAATCCTCCTTCAGTTGTTTTGTCCTTTCACCGCTATCATTCCGTCTTGTCATCTCCTCCCCTTCTTTATCGGTCCATCCGTTGAATCACACCAGACGCCTTTGTACTTCCATCATTCCTAAATCCCCCCCTTCCCACCTCCCTCTCCATTATCGTCTCCAGTAAGTCAGTAAGCCAACAAGTCCAACACAGTCCCTTTCACCTCGTCTTCTTCTCCCTCCCCCCAGATAATCCTTGTTAATTCTCGCCGCCCGTCGATCTGCGACTGCCCATATTCATTGGTCTTTTTGTCTTCCCCCTCCCTCTTTCCCTCCTCACTCTTGATAGGCCACCGACTTCCCGGATGAATTTTTGTTTCTTGTCTCTCTCTCTCTCTCTCTGCTCTCCATCTCGGCTGAGGCCAGCCCAAGCCAACGCCCAGCCAACAAAGCCTCTCTTTCTTTACAATCAGAGACACCTTCCTCACCTTCCTTACCCATCCAGAACTCTCTCGCAAGACACGGCACAAATGTATCTGCATGCGCATCCAGTCTGCAAACAATGTCTTGCCTCGTCTTTCTCCCCCATCTCTGGCACGCCTCTGAGTTCTCCCACCCCCTATACTTCCCATCAAACTCTTCTCCTCATCCATCCCATCCGTCTACTCTCGGCTGTTCCCACCCTTTCCGGATCCCATGCCCATCTTGGCCTTCCCAACATCCGCCCTTTATTGGTCTGTGTTTCATTGTATCTAAGCATACGTAGGAAGCTGCTGGTGGTGTGTATATGTTCATACCCCCATGTGTTGCAATAATTAGGCCGTGGATTTCTCCTACTGCCATCATCAGTACACCCCACGGACCGACAGTCCAAGTCAAAAACAAAACAAATAGTGCGAATTCGCTCATCTGTAGATCGGCACCACCCACTGCACCGCCTACTCTGATATACTCACCACTCCCTTCACAGTGCATACACACCCCATCCAGTATTAGATACCCCGAGCTCCACTAATCAAGACGGTTCCAGTTGTCTTTCCGTTTCTCATGAGCATATGGAAGCCACCCCCCAGGGCACCTCATCACCCTCCTCTCATATCTCTCACCTGCTTCTCAAACCGGTCCCGATTTAGCACATACGCAGTCATCAGCACACCTCTCCTTTCGCCATCATGATCCTCCTCGCGTCTTCCTGCCTATTTGTAGTCTCCTTGCCCTCACGCATTCCGATCCATCCCGTAGCCCCCCACCCCTCTCATCCCCTCACCCCCCACCATTCCCCTAATTCCACGTCCGCTACCTCCATCATTTCTTTAGAGTGGGCCAAGTCTCAAGCCCAAATCATACGTATCATTGCCGTCCACGTAGCCAATGGTCCGGGCGCATAACCAGCTTCAAAGGCAGCCGTATGTAACATCCTTCAACTCCATCGGTTGATTCACCCACTGGTATTCGCCACTTAATTAGCACAGCAGCACAGCAGCACGGTGCACAATAACTCTGCTTCTAAATACAGATTCCAAAACACAGCACGGCGCCTACTCTTGTCTTTCTCTGCCTTTGGGAATCAGACGCAAAAAAAACTGGCCCCTTCCGATACCCCTTCGTGCAGCAAATAGTAACGATATGGAGACCCTTTTTCACCTGTAAACTGTACTATTTGTGAACGATGACGACAAGCTAAATGGCCGTCTCCGTTCTGTTTTTCCTGCTTGTTTCTTCTGGTCGCTCTTTAGCCCATAATTAGGCGGAAGCTGTGTGCCGACCAAACATCACACAAACACAACCACAGAGCCGTCTTGGACACAAAGGCCCTATATTGGGGGCTAAACAGCACGCTATTTGGTGTCTTTGCCATCCACCAGCCCCTGCTATCAAGTGAAACCCGCGGCACCAAAACAACATCGCACTTCCTGTCTTCTCCCATTTTTCTTGCTTGTAACTCAGCCAGTCCATCCACCCATCATCAGCCTAGACTGGGCCAGGCCGCACCACACACACACCCCTCAACACAGAGTTTTCCATACTGCCCTTCCACAATACGGAGTAGCTTAGCGCAGACCAGGCCAGACATCTAGGAGCCACCAGCCCCGAGTGACCGTGCAACACCACAGCCATGGCTAGTGCCACTAGTCTCCCATAACCTCGTTTGTCGGTCGTGATAGTGTCGCTGTGCCGTTTCTCAACAGTGTCTTTTCCCAAGGACAATAAACAAAGCTCCACAGCAAACAGGGAAAACACAAACGACAGAGGACGAGATATGCCTTGCGAGACCAAACTCGGATTCCCCCGATCACAGCCCCCCTCTTCTCTCTTGACGGCATCACCGCCCCTTTAGAGTTCCCAACAATAAGGAAATGATAGAAACAGCCCCAGATCACACCCTAGGCCTAGCTAGTCCTATATGTACAACAATACTGTACAGCGTAGTCTACCAAGGCGTCCTCTTGTACGGTCCCTACCCGAAAAAGAGCATCGTCTTGTTTCGGAGTGACGTATGAAGAATCCCGTAATAGGACCACCATGACGCAGTTTGTGATCATTCGTGAGATCATGGACCCTGACTTTCAATAGTGCATTCCATCTGTCGTTGACAAGAGTGTCTTTGCATGGAAGCCGCTGTGCTCGGCCAACTCATAGCATGCGTCTTATCTGTGTCAGCTCATACCAAAACTAGGCGATGGATGAACCGAGAAGCTAGACCCCATGATCTCGGTTTCGTCTTGGCCCCCAAAGTCTTTTCTGGCAGACAGAAATGACGTAAAAATTGTAGCTTGTTGGGTGTAGATGTAAGGATAGACATGCCTACCTGCCGCCGTGTAAATGGGTTTTTTCTCATGTCAAGAACATCGACGTCTCGTTTCAAAACCGCTAGAACCAGCCATACTTACCCATAGTAATACCGAATCCCGTCAAGTATCGCCTATCCATAAACTCCTTCTCTCGTCAACACAATCCTCTTCTCTGGCCGACGGAACGATCTGGAAGCGAAGCTTGTCCAGCTACCAACCGCCTACCTTCCCTTTCAAGACTTGAGCGTCCCCCCTCCTTTCGCTTGTATTGCCTTGCACTAGAGCCTCTCTTCAGCCATTACTGGCTATGTCTTTGCGTGACGAAATGCCGTGTTTCCAGCTCTGTACACGGGCGGTTCGCTGAAAATTGTGAGTGCAGCCGATCAATGTAATCCAGTTACAGGTCATTTCTCGCCCGTCTCGCCCATCTCACCATCCGATCAAAGACACCAAGACAAAGAAAAGAGGCTGGTGGGCAGATTTTGGCTGAGGTGAGTTGCAATGAAGGATACAGAGGGGTGGTGGATTTGAATGGGCCGAGTCTCACTTGGTCCAGAGTCGCATCGGAGTTTTCACTTGCACAGCGCCGGAGGTTAGGTGAACAGCAATGGCGGTCTGATTCAAGCGCATGATGATTAGAGAGAGGGAGATGGGCTGATCGGAAATAGAGTGGAAGTGGAGAGACTCTCTGTTTTTTTGGGGGGGATAATTCAACTCAGAAGTCATATCAGTTCTCCTTTGTCGTCATTTTGTCACTCTCCAAGGCAACTTTTGCAGTTACGCATTTGTTGGCCACAAGATAGACCAAGGTGGCCCCCGGTTTGCGTCGTTAGCCAGTCCGTCCATCCATCTCTCTCGAACTCTTGCGCACTCGTCACTCGATCCGTTCCTTGTCAATCGTTGTCCAGCGCTTGTTCTAGTTTAGTCAAGCACCACACTTTGGCAGTCGTTCTCCTTGTAGGCGTTGTAGTTCAAAGCTCACTCGACATATTATCGTCTGAACAAGATGGTGTGTCGTTTCTCATGGCAATACATATCCAAGATCTGTGCTAACAGTGCCGCGTTAGTGTGCGAGTACATCTATAAAGGTGCTATAGTCTAAGCCGTTAACGTATGTACATGGAGATGTGCGAGGAGACGCAGAACCGACCTTCGTTGAACAGCCTCTCATATCTTGGTCATCAATTCAGAGGGGAACAACCTGTTAATCCGGTATCACAAGTGGCCGAATGAGTAGCAGAAGTATTGATTGCTTGTTGCTGTGGAGCGGTCACCATGGACTACTGTTTGGTATCGACATTAGAGTTTGTTATGAAGTTGGCTGTGCTTCAATATGATGATGGTGTATCGGTTTTTGTTCAAGTGTGATGACAGCAGTTGATCAATGTGAGATTATTTCAGAGAGACATGATGAGGCTGATGCGCATGAAACAAGCTTTGATATGTTCAGCCTTGCGTTCCTGACAGAATGGGGTTTTTCTTTTTTCTTTTTAGGCAGTCATGTGTATGTAAGTACCTTCTACATTTATTTATCCCAGCCTTGTTGACAGAGCAAAAGTGGAAAGACACTAGACTACAGTATTTTGGTGGATTATCAGCCTGATGATCAGTCAGCCGAGGGGGTAAAATGTGTTTTGTTTTGTCCAATTGAAGCTCGATAAAAAATCTACAGATTTGGTGACGTGATAGTGGTGAGAGAGATTGTCCAGACTGTATAGACCCTAATCAACCCCAACAGATATCACGATGTACGACCATGGGTCATTACGTGAAGATTTTCCATTTAATTTTGTTTTTTATATGCTGTCATCTACTCTATACTAATGAAAAATAGTATTTTCCTTGGGCCATCAACATGATGTGACGTCTCCTTACGGCTACACAAGCTTCTATTGCCATGTGGTCCGCCCGCCAGTGGTCGCCCTACATTGAAACATCAATGACATGTCAATCGAACGCTTTCCTTGTTTTCCAACATGGTTTATTGCTTTTTTTTATACTTTTTTTTCCATATGAACCCTGATGCTAAAAACCCTTACTAGAAGTTGTTGGGAAACAAGATGATATGACAGGTCGTCGGGAGACGGAAATTTTGAGAACAATCCAAGAGAGAAAAAAAAAATTGCCTTGGTACAGATTGAGTTGGCAAAGGCGATTAAATTAAAAATAAGAGATATCATTTTTATAGTACTTTGTTTCTATGAAGCGGAATGATTGACAGTCTTATGAGTCTCTCTCTCACATGCATCAAGTTAAATGGTGAGGTGAGAATATCAGGCCATCTGTGCTTTCGGGGGGCAAGGATCTAAGTCGTCGCATTGGCTTTTGGTCGCTGCACAGATTTCTGATTTCTTGCACTGACCCGAAGCATAGAGGCTGCAGGTAGCCATTTAAGGAAAAAGATCAAGGAAGAATTGATGCAACAAGCGAGTGAAAGAAGACTTGAGATGATCCCTCCTTTTTATTTTTTATTTTTATTTTTATTTTTATTGTTTATTTTTATT
>MKGJ01000244.1:20633-35853 GCA_002018255.1 Bretziella fagacearum | reverse complement strand
GGGGGGGGGGGGGGGGGGGGTTGTTTAGTCAGCAGGTGGTAGGTGGGTAGGTAAGTACTTACTTCAGTGATCAGATTTGGTAGGTAAGTACGCACGCCAACTGCAGATTTAAAAATAAAAAAATCGTCAACTGAAGTAAGAACGACCTACAGATGGACAGATTAATATAATGTATTGGCAACCACTGGCGTGCCCCAAAGGACAGGGAAGGAAAGAGCGCGTTTACTAGCCGGCACTACAGGGGGGTTCCGGTCGGTTCCGGCAGCTGGCTTAAGAAGGACAGACAATATGAAATGAGATCAGTCTGACCGGGGTGAAATCAATTGCTTTTGAGGTAACAACAAAAGAAAATGTCAGAATTCTCTTTTTCTTTTATTTTCCTTTTATTTTCCTTTTTTTTTTTTTTCTTTTTTCTTTTTTTTTTTTTTTTTTTTTCAACGATTTCTATTGGCTGAATCTGAGTGAGCTTATAGATAAGATTCTATAAATTATGGGTCCCTTCCAAGGCTTGATAGGAAGGAGCAAGACTTGACAATTTTTAAAGCACCTTCCAAACAAAGATGTAATCCCAAGACTCGACCTTCAACTGATCACAGCCTTGTTTCTTTGGGTTTCTTTGTCTTGAAAGTATTCGTTCTATGCACTTGTCTCCTTTGCAGCACCTTGTAGTGCATATTATTGTTCTAGTTCCTCAAAAACATACACTGAAATCTTTTTTTCGATATCAAGTCAAGCTGAAGTGGAATCTGATTTCTCTAGTTAAAGGTACGTACTCAAGGGGTCATCATGCTAGCCCCTCCATTGACATGACTGTAAGTACAGTTTAAAATGTATATTTATTATGTAAAACCCACAATCCAGCTACACCAGCTTCTTTGCATATACTGCCCCTCCTCAACCACACAGCCCACGTCCATGACAACTGACACAAAAATCCCAACACATTGTATGGTTGCATCATCACCCGTCAAGGGTTTGACATCTTGACATCCCACCTGCAATCTGCCCAATCAACGGCCACAACCGACATCGACACATATTTCAACATACGGTATAGCGCCACCAACCAGCAAATCATTCAAACCTCTATATACAGCACTCCAAACGTTGTTGCCCTAATGTGTCATCAGTTTCTCCAATGTCTGGTCTATTCCTATTAAGCCTCTCATGCACAAAATACATGCATCTCATCTCATCTCATCCATCCATCCATCCATCCCCTCAACTAACTACCCACACCCACCCAGTACACCGGTTACCTGCATGCATCTGTTACATTGAAACAACCCGATGGACCATAGTACCACTGAAACTGAACGAAACATGTCAATCTACTTTTTTGCACAATATTTAGCACAACACTAATAGAGCAAGACAGAAACATGTAGTAAGTATACTTGGAACAATTCAAGCCATATGTACACATGCAATGACAGCCCTTTACTCACATGTCCTTCCTCACTCCCTTTCCTTTCCACTGTTATCCCGCCATTCACCCTTCTGTATCTATCCTGTATGAAAATCATGTGCCCTTGGGAAGTAGATATATAGCGACAAAAGAAACATCCATGCTTCCGTACTCTGGGGCATCAATAGCGGCCCAAATTGACCATCCTCAAAAGATACCTCTACCCGACTTCTCCATTCCTCTCTTCCTCGCCGCGTTGAATTCGCCCATGCAATATTCATACGTCAGCATCGTCACTGTAGCTGCCGGAACCGCCCTCATCATATTTGTCCCCAAACCAGCGTAAAATGCTCTCCAACCTTCCTCGCGCATAATCGTGCGGAATGTTTTCATAACCCCATGGTACTTTGCCGGTTGGTTCTCCGCTGCAATACCTCCGGCGGTAGCAGCCACCGTGTTAACCGATCGTCGTTGCGTTTGAAGTCGTGTACGAATAACTTCATGAGGATAAGTCGCAGTGCTAGCTAGAATCTTGGAAATCACTGAAGCTGCTAACACGCCGAGCCAATGGCTTTGTTGCTGATGTTGATCGATTGGGGCATCCTGGCCATCAAGAGTCACCGAAGCCATACCGTAACCAGTAAACTTGGTACGTAGATATTCATATGCTGGAAATTGTACAGCCACATGCGTGAGACCAAGAAGCGCTGGTGTCAATCCCGAGTAGAACGAGAGAATTCCTTCCGAGGTATACATCTTGTAAGCCGCATCAAAGCTTGATCTGTAATGCCAAGGCGTCTGTGCTCCAGTTCTCGCTGGAGGCAAAGGTGCACCAGGCTTCGCAACGGTGAATGCAGTTGCACTTTGCGACATGAGTCGAGTCTTGATGACCCAAATTGGGTTCGTTGCAATGGTACTACAGCCACCAGCTATTATTGAAGACCAAAAGCTAACAAAGAAATCATGGTCTAAATAATTAGCACAAGGTGAACGCTTACAGCCATATATATAGAGAGTTACAATGGCTTACCAGTATATCTTCGTACGCTAACCTTGCTCTTGTTGTATACTGTGAACCATACCGCCCACGTAGGCAGATAACCAAACACTATGGGACCGAGACCCCTATACAAGCCGCGAATGCCCTCATCTCGCAAAATAGTCTTTCCGGTCCCTACCAATCCGCTATACATCTGTGGTTGCGGACCATATCCTGGTCCAGGGTTGGCCGCCGGCGCTGCCAAAAATCCACCTTGAGCTTGTAGCTTAGTCTTGATGACGTCCAAGGGGCACGTGACGACTCCGGCTGTGAAGCCTCCTATCGCACCTGCAATCGCATTAAACTGAGACTCGGTGGCTCGTATTGAAAATCGTTCAAGTATTGAGAGAGTCTGTTGGTGTATTTGGTTGTACTGTGAATTCGCAGAAGGATCCATAGCGGCGTCATCGGAAGCCGGAGGCATCAGGTGATGAGCTTCGTCGTGGGCCATTCGGTCATGGAAGCCTTGAATCAGCAGTCAAAATAGTTGTGTGCCAAGGTAGAGATAATAGTGTAGACTGACGATCATCGTATGCCGGATGGTACTTATCCTCGTCGGGGATGAGATCCGAACCGGAAACAAGCCGCCGTATGCGATCCGCAAGATTTCGCTTGGTGGATGGCTATATGGCAAATACCAAAGACGACCACGCAGCCCCGGCTCTCAACGTGCTTGTTCACGACACGGGGCGATTTTACTGTTCGCGCGCGCGGGGGGGGGGGTAAATGGCGGGGAAGTGGTTTCGGTTGGCGATAGTGGGAGCCGGCAACGCAAGGTGAAAACAAGAAGATGATGTTCTAAACCCCGTCTGTGGCTTATTTCCTGCCGCTGCGAAAAAAAAGAAGAAAAAAAAAAAAGTGTTGGCGGCGCTAGTAGGCTGTCAAAAATCCAGCAGGGAAATTGTTTGTTTTCAACAGCGCCTTGTGAGCATTGTCTGTTTCGTTTTAAAAGCCTGATTCTTGGTTGTGGTAGCCGTCAAAAATCGAACTGATATGCCGTAGATTGTCAATTAGGTCGACGGTAGATGATGAATATTAGGCGCGATCGGTGGTCTGGTCAGATGCAAAGAACAGAAAAATTCGACGGGTTCAGACTGTTATGAAAGATTATTATGAGTGCAGGATGACGGAAGGAAGGAACAAAAGCACAGAGGATAAAAACTGGAGTAACTACCTCTTACTAATAATTAGGGTCTAGAGCTCGTCGATATCACGATCTCGAAAATAATAAAATAATATAAAATATCGCTTCGTAGAAACAGAGTTTGAAAATATTGCGGTTGTGATATTTGTCGTTCAATCAACAGTACGTACCAACATCTAGAAGGAAAAGGCATTTTCCATATATCCTCAGGATCTTGTGTACCCGGTAGACCGACAGGATGCGGCAACAATAGCGATCAAATTGTTCCTGAGCAATTCCGAACGAGCGAGTGGTAGAAGACTCAAGGGGCAAGTTAGGCCATTCTTATATTCATATTGTAGTAAATCTACTAATACTTAGTACCTGGCCATCACAACCACACTGTAGCTATCAATTTTTGATATCGCGAATGCCATCGCCATTCGATAGTGCAGCAATCTGGGCCGTTTTTACACAAACTCGCTCGCTCAAATGCACGCGCCATATGTGTGTGTGTGTGTGTGTGTGTGTGTGTGTGTGTGGCCAGCCCTTTCGCCAGTGCGACACAGCATGTTGGCAGCTTCAATATAGAGGCTTTACATGTTATTCATCTTATTGGACGCACAAACAAAAATACAACCTACCTACATCTAATTTTGGCACATACAACAGCTGGGAACTGATCAAACTGCCTGGATAGTGATTTCACCTGAGCTGATGCGTGAACGTATAATTCCTTACAGTCCATAATTCATTGGCGGAGGGGGGGGGGAATCGACACACATTCTGCTGGTCTGACAGATAAGTTCATGTTCCCGTGCTGGTACCCTGGTAACTCCAATGCCTGTATCAGTGGCTGGCAGCGCCTGTGTGCCCTGTAAAGCTACGAGAATGACTTCAAGAACACACGACTTCCGAGAACTTCCGCACCATCACGGACGCGTCTTAGATGTATTACAACAAAGCAAATCAACATAAAATCATATCTAAATATGCTTAATCACTCGCCCAGAGCGCTCTTATGGACCTCTCAAAATGTGATAAACGTATTATACCTCACACTCATCCATTCACCAGATCTAGCCCTGAAATCCCAGGCAAAAATACCAAACAAATAAAACGCCTATCAGTATAAACCGTGCTGACATAATCACACGTGACCTTTGTCTTTCAAATCCGTCAAATCAGCGTAGAGGGATTTGGGAGTGGTCACTCCACCCCAGGCCTTATTTGGTCAATTCCCCTTTGGAAAATCTTCAATTAGCCCAAGCGAAAAAAGAAAAAGAAAAAAAAAGGCTCTTGCTTGCTCCCCCAGTATCACCACCCCGATCCTCCCCACTTTTCTCTTCCACCCACCCAATTTCTTGTCCGTATTTTCGCATCGTCCGCCTCTCCACTCTCTCTCTCTCTTCCCGACCTTTTCACTCACTCACCACTACCACACCTTTCAAAAATCACCCAGAACAATGACTCTCAGCGCTGCCAAGTTCGTCATTGAGCGCCCCTGGTTGCTGCGTGCCCTGACTCCCGTCGCTCAGTGGTATGGCAAGGCGCAGGGCTACCGCCAACTCGGCCTGAAGTGAGTGTTTCCCATCGACGACTTTACGACTATCATCATCATCATGATTGGCGATTTTTTTTCGGAGACGGTTATGATATGATGGACGACTTTTTGATCCCGACCATGAACTGTATATCGATATGGACTTGATTATATGCACATTCAACGAAACAATTGGATGCTACGATATACCCATTTAGCCCACTACAGCTCTAATGAGGGACACCCTTCCAACTTCTACACGCCGATATTGAAGAGTCAATTAGTTATGAAACCAACCGCAGATGTATCAATTGGTTTCATACAGTGGTCAACTTCATTATATCAACACCATAGACGTCTCAATGCCTTTGTTCAACATCCCGAGACCCGGGACGGCATCCTCCAGATACACAGATCCGCAAATCAATCCACCCCGTATATCGACAAGTCAACGCCATTCATTTCTATGTCCATTATCTTATACCCAACATATATTCTCGATAAATCGATATGTATACTTGGTCGTCCATCAATCGCTCGGAAAACGCAAATCACCATCCCACCCACGCCCAGTCGAACCCCCGCCAAAATCGATCGATAGACCCTATTACTAACACCACCTCACAGGGCTGATGATCTGTGGGAGGAGGAAAATGAGGTCGTCCAGCTGGCCCTGAAGCGTCTGTCCGAGAAGGAGTACTACGACCGTGTCTACCGCATCCGCCGTGCCGTCCAGTGCTCGTACCAGCACAAGCTGCTCCCCACCGCCGATTGGACTAAGCCCGAGGAGGTAAGCAAGCGACAACTGTTCCCCCGATACAAGCTACATAACCAAGTTTCCCACACACCTAAACCCTCATACCTGCTCCCCAACCCTGTTCTAATATGCTAATTCTCTATTACTTAGGATATGCCCTACCTAGAGCCCATCATCAACGAGATCCGCGCCGAGTTCGCTGAGCGCGAGGCCCTCGACACCATGGAGGTCGTCAAAAGCCACTAAATTTTCCTATTACAATAAAACCTTGTTTCTCGTTATCTACTTACTTCCTTCCCGTCCATAAACCAAACCCCTCCGTCTCCCGATCACCCTCGACGTTTCACCCTCCCCACTGCCGTCTCCACTTCGCCATCCGAACGCCTGCTTGCGTCAATTTCTCAATATCCGCCTCCACCATTTTATCGAATACTCACCCCGACACTGCATCCAGCAGACAAGCATGGACGACTGTAATACCAACCCACATCTGGTAAAATACTCGGGATTCGGTCACGTCGGTTGGGGTCTCTCTTCTGTCTTCACATAATGTAACAAAAAGAAACGAAACATAGAATGACGCGGGTATATCTCTGAATACCCGCTATAGGCGCTTGCTGTTGTGTTGTGATAGCATATAGTTGTATCGATATCTATTGTATAGACTCCCTCCATCTCAGCCGGTGGAGAGGTGTGTTTTCTTAGGTAAATGCTGGTCACGATTCAGTGCCTCTAGTGATTATATACGTTACTCGTTCGTGTTTTGAACAATGGGTAGGTAGTTCATGTCTAGGAAAATAACAATGTAAGAGTAAAGGGGTATGTTGAACAGGTCAAAGCAGAAAATATAAACAGAAAACCAAAAGAAAAAGAAAAAAGAAAAAAAAGAAAGCCATGAGCAAAGAAATCCCCAGGATAACTGGCTGTGTATCCCAACGCAGGCCTCGCCCGACTATCAGCCTCATTCCCCGCCTAACCATTCTACAATATATCATATCATCATCCACTATTCCATCATGCTCGATACACAAACAAACCATCTCCTTCTCCTTCTCCCTCTTCCTCTACGAATTACCCGCCTTCTCTTCCGTATCAATATGCCATACGACATAATTCGGCAGACCCCATACACCGTAACCTGCTCTCTTGGCCATCTTGGCGAAACCTTCAGTCTCGGCCTGATTCTCAAAGGGGTACGCCGGGAAGTTGATACCGGAACGGTGAACATCTGCCTTGACAAGAATGTTGACACCACCAATACCATCAAGCTCAAGCTCCTCGTCCTTATCCTTGCGCCAATCACCCATGCGGGCCATGTAGGTGCGGCCAGTCTTGTATTGCTTATAACCTATGGATTGCGTCAGTATATAAGCAGGATATCGGGGGGGTTTTTTTTTTTTTGTGTGGTTTTATGTAGCTTACCCTCAGCAAGGACAATATTACGGTCCAGGCTCAGTGATAGTTTGCGGCCGGTATTCGACTCAACCCATGAGTTGTAGTCAACTGAAAACAATGTTAGCTTATCATGTTTTCATCAAATTCCATTATCGATCAGGAACACGAAGGTGTGGCGTTTATTTCATTTTGTGTAACACTTACAGCGACCCTCAATGTCTTTTCCATCCCGATAGCGGTGGAACCAAATGTCTGTACAACGTCAGTTAATGTTCTGACCATGTTCTTCTGGTCTTCCATGTCGCGAACCGGCGCACAACAGTAGAGCATATCGATCCGGAGGAGCCAAGAGTAACAAAATTGCCCGACTAGAGCGTTACCGGACCCTCCAAGTGCCACAGCAAAGTGTTTTCTTTTATTTTATTTTTATAGGTTGAGAGCAACGTACTAGGAACAATAATATCGCGGTCGTGAGCAATAAAGTCCTCGATGATAGCCTTAGGACTCTCGACGATATCAGCATCACGCCAGTAGACCCACGAATGATCATTCTTGAGGGTAGAGGCAAGAAGGTAGTTGCGAGCCTTGCCCATGGCCATGCGACGGGGACCCTGGGCCTTGAACGAGTGACGCTCCTCGACACTCTGGCTAAGTTGGAAACCAAAGTCCTTTTGAACAACGGTAGCACTACGAAAAGGAATGCTCTTATCGGGTGACGATTGTACACGCTCCAATTCAGTGGCAAGAATAGCCAGGGTCTCGTCGGTTGAATCGGAAATAAGGAAGCCAAGATCAATCAGATGGTGAGGGTAGCTGAGAGCGGTGATAAGCTCAAAGTACTTGGCTAGATAGGGCGCAGCATCTTTGACAGGCGTGAGCAGCAACACGCGCTCCTCGTTCGCAATGGCCTGCTTAGTTGACTTGATATTGTTGAGGTTGACGTTGAAAATAGTTGTATCATTGATCTCGATCGGTGCGTGGTGGTTGAAGGTGACAGGAGTCTGTTGATGGGAGCTCCATGAGACTTGGTCGTTGATGGACATCTCGTTGGGTGGAGTAGAGGGACCCCAACAGTAGAAGCTAGGTAGGTGGCATCCATAGTCAGTATTAGTTGTGATCACATGTATCAAAGTGACTGATAAGGTCAATAGGATATATTCAAGGAAAGACGAACCGCTGCATCTCAGCAGCCGATGACCGTACGCCCTGCCATGCTACTATCAAAAAGCAACCAATTCCAAGTAGAAGCAATGAACGAGGTCGCGCGAGATAGCTGAGGAGAGCCTTGCCGGTGGGGACTTGGTTTTGTGCCGCCTTCCAATTGATAGAGTCCTTGGGGAGCAACATGTTGACTATGTGGTTGGATGTGATGATTATGTATCGTAGGACCAGATCAGTGAGTTTTCTATGGTTTACTCGACGCCGGTGACTAAGACAAGGTGTCGAACAGGAACGAGCGGGCAAAAGGGCACGATGTGGCACGCAACGAACGAGCGACAATATAAAATCATGGGGGTATGATCTCGAGTGCTGGAGTGGTAGACAAGCGCAGGGCTATCTTGGTCTAGGGAGTTTGCAGTAGCAGTTTTCGCACAAACCAGCAGAAGTGACAGCGGTAACAGACAGGCAAGCAGCAGGAGCAACAACAACAACAACAACAACAACAAAAAAAACAACCGAGCCGGATCCGATAGTGTTGTGTCAAGAAATAATCAATCAGGGCCCTTTTTTTTTTTTTTTCTGAGAAATCTGGGGATTGGGACTGGGCTGAAGCGAGGTCGAGACTAGTCGTCGGAACAAGCAGCAACAGTAGGTAAGAAACAACGCAGCGGGTCAGCAAGCGTAAAATGAGGCGGCCGGGCGTTGGAATGTCGGTTCGCTACTACTACGACACTAGCTTTTTATCGGTGGCTTTGTTTATCGGTGCTAGGTAAGGTCTTGGCAAAGCAGACGTAAGCAGTATCATGTAGTGAGTTGGCCAGGTCGCCCATCCGAATGGGAAGCTTGCTGTTAAGCGACTAGGACGACAGAGTCGAAGGGAATATTAATGATTGAAGCAAGAGAGTTTTCGGTGGCTATAGATGCCTGTCTGGATACTGAAGACGATGACAAGCTTAATCGATTGTTTGTGTATGTGTATTTAGTTTCAAATGGAGTGAGTTGTTGGGTGGATAACAGAGTATCTTATTTGGTGTACTCTAGAATCAATCAAGAATAGAAGTAATGCACAAAAACAAACAGATGAGCCACAGGATGGGGAGCGATGGCGATAATAAACGAAAAGGCGACGATGTCTGGACCTGTCGACAGATTCCAGCGATAATAGGTTTAGTGTTGGTCTAACCTGAGTTTTCGTTCGTATGATTTGATAGAGAAAACAAAGAGAGGAAAGTGAAATGACAGAATGAGACAACAAAAAGAGAAAAAAAGAAAAAAAGAAGATCCAGACAACCAGATTTTAAAAATCAGCCTAAATAAAATTCAAGCGAGATGATGAAATAAAATGAAGAATTAAATGGAGCTAGAAATCGATGAAGCAATAGCCTCTTTCTTTTTTCTTTTTTTCTTTTTTTTCTTTTTTTTTTTTTTTTTTTTTTTTTTTTTTTCGAAAACAGCAGGTACTGTTGCGTGCGATATTTTCAGTAATTGCCTTGTGTTTTGAAGACCTTTTGCAACTACCATTTCCTCGCTCTTTCTTTCTTTTTTTTTTTTACACAGCCAACAAGAAAAAAAAAATTTATATATATATAATTAAACCAAAAAAAAAATATAGTAGTAGTACGCGGCACTTGCGCGAAGCCTTGGACTTGGATGGCAGCACCGAACCATCACTGCCACTGCTATAATGCACATCGGCATCCCCAGAATTAGGTTCCTCCGATGCTAGGTCGTTGGAAAATTGAGAGGACTAGGTAGGTACTGACATTTGATAGCTGGGCTTAGTGGAAGGGTCTGATTGGTTTGGCAGGAACAGCCGCGGCAACTTCATATGATATATCCATTTGGGGAAATAACCCGTTCCATTTAAGTTCACAGTTTATAGTACGAGAATTTAGTTATAAACATCATAATAGACATGACATGATACATGTTTACTTTTCATGTTGAGAGGTTAGTTCTCCAAACCCAAACCCTAATCTCGCACAGCATATTGTATGTATCGTCCCCTCGAGCCTGCTTCCATAATCCGTGTCTGAATATTGCGTTTATTCGACTCTTCCATAAAACTCCACAGATCCCCCACACTAAAGACTTCAAGCGCCGCGCATAGCCTCATATCTCTCTCCCTTTATATTTATGATTTATTTATGCTAGGTACTAGTACTTACATATATCTATTTGGAACCCTATAGTACCACTCATCAACTTCCACTCCACTCCGCCCCGCCACAAGCGGGTACCAACCAACCGAACTTCCCTCCTCGCCTCGCCTCCCTATCCCATTCCATCCCATGACAGTCAGAATCACGCACTTTTATTTTTATTTCTATTTTTTTTCCCGCACATCTTCCCTCAAAAGAACAACAAGCAAGCCTGTACTTCCTCCCATGAACTTCCTTCCATTCTGATCCGAATTCCATCATCATGATGGATTCATGGACCTTCCGTGCGCTTGAAACAAGAGCCGCAATCCGCAACCGCTGGTGCCGTATAGGCGTTGGATGACTTCTCCTGAACTCGTGTCGCGGCTTGCGACAACGTGCCAATTAAATTTTGTCAGGGCACTTGTAAAAGGGTGGAAAGTGAGAAAACAGGAACTGTGGTAATCCATAGTGTATTAAGAAGAAAAGAAACAAGAGAGAATAATGACTATCTAGCAGCAGAAATACCCAGAACCTAGTATGCATGGACCACCATGCATGTGCTTACTAACGCCAGTACATTGATTCTGACAGAAAGTAGAACATAGCCACTGCTGGCTTTGCCTGTGATCTTCAGTACTTGTGTCTTGGCCTGGTCAATCTATGTGCGCACTTTGACTAGTATTGGCTTCCTAAAACTACCTACTTGTAAGTTTCCACCTTTACAGCTCATCTGCATTGGAAAGGAGAAGTCTATCCCTATTAATGACACATCTCACATCCGTTCTTCTTACTAATCAAAGGGTTCCTTTCTCATTGGCTCTGTCTCACCATGTCAAGACAATTCGACCATCTAGACTATTACTTTCCAAGACACAATACCTGTAATAGATAGAAATACAAATATGTATTCTTCTCGAGGGTTTCTACATCTCGTGTTAATTTTAATCTCCCTCCAAATGCAGTAGCATCTTGTGTCGTGCTTGTAAAAGACTCATGTCACCCACCACCAGCCATAGTGTGTGCTTATTGTAACGCATATTGATCTGGTAGCACATGAATGGCACTTTAAATATTTTGCCTTTCCATCTCAATTTTTAAATCATCTTTTCACTACGCTCTCCCGCACACGCGACATATTTCCAAGTTGTTCTATCTCCAAACCCTAGTCAATGGGAACCCTACGATGTGTATCGTCACGTTCTTTATAAAACCAATGAAACCTTGACCCACTTTCCTTACGTTTACCGCGTAGTCCTCATAACATCATCACAACCACTTTACCCATTCACATCACTATTCATCCCCCATCCCCCAACTATGGCCCCTTCTGATGATCGGGCCGATAAACAGGCCTCTGCCCAGCAAGCCGTCGACATCCTTCATGAAATCTCAACCATCTTGGTGCGTTAACCTCACCCATCACAAGTTATCCACACTTATTATTTCCATCTCTCATCTTTATATTCCCTTCTTCAAATCCTAGAGTATCATTTACCTCTCCGTTCATCATCTAACATGTCTCATCGTAGAACTGCCAATTAGATCGCCGTGGTCTTTCCATCTGCATCTCCATGATTGAGAATGGCGTTAACCCTGAGGCCCTTGCCGTAAGTGTCCCCCCCCCCGATAATCCTCAATTTATCTAGTATCCTAATCCTCGCTTCAGAACGTTATCAAGGAGCTTCGCGAGGAGAAGCTTGCCGTCGAACAGCAGATGGCTGCTCGTCGTCGTTGACGCAAAATACATTTTGTGCCTCTTTGCCCTTAACACTCGTGAAGCTACGGAGCCATGGAAGTTTGCTGTTTACAATACGATACCCCCTCCCCTCCCCCTTTTCCCTCTCCATTACTAGATGGTATCCATCTCGGAACTCAGATGTGCTCTTAATCAAATAATCTATTCGTTCGTCATGAAGAATGGGATGCGCTATAACGTATCAAAAGCCCTTGCTTGATATCTCAAATTGCAACCATGACAAGTATAAAAACAATGAGCAACAAGGTCATAACAACCCCAGAAGCCCGCTTACAAACGGGTACAATATCATAACAATACAGAAGTTCCTGTCTATCACTCCCACCAATAAGAATATCCTGACACACATACACACACACAAACACACACAAGTCTAACGGTGCCCAAGAAGAACGATTTCATTTTCAGGCTCTTCAAAGTCTTCCGCCACGCTGCTCTGATCATCTGAGTCCTCCTCTTCTTCTTCTCCCTCCTCCTGTCCCTCTTCATTGTCACTGTCAACAACATTACCATGTATAGCTTGATGCAATGACGTCAACGCATTCCTGGTCAACGCCATCACACCCTCGCCATCAATGTTCCCTTCGAGTCGCGTTTGTAACGCTTGTTGCAATGAGTTGAATGCGTTTCTGGTCATAGCAGCCACACCTGTAAGATCTTCACCATCAAGAATATTATTTTGTAGAGCTTGTTGAAGGGTGGCGAGAGCGTTTCGCGTTAGAGCTCCCACGCCTTCAGAACCGCTGTTCCCGTCCCATAAATTTAAAATATCAGGACCAACTTCGTGATCAAATTGCTGAAGGAAACGCTCAACACTGTCGACATCCAGTTCTTGAATCGGGGGGTGAGAAAAGGTTCGGGGTCGAGCCGGTCGTAGAGGCAAGGCAGTACTAAAGGTAGCTTCAGAGCCTGTTATTGTTTGCAGATCCATATAGCCATTAGGACCCTCTGTGCCATCTTCAGCATTCATGTCTCCAAAGATCTGAGCTTGGCGATGTGCTTCCATGGCGCCCAATCGTTGTAGAGCATCCCCTTCTGAACGTGGAAATAACATCTGATCACTCCGAAGGGTGGCATCAGCCGGTGTAGTCGGAGGGAGGGATCGGCTATTGCTGCCGCCACCATTTTGGTTCTGAACCCCAACTGAGGCGGAAGGATGGTTGATTGTTTCGATAAGAGCTGTGTTGTATGATTGACAAAGTCCGCACTTTAGTCCGAGCCAGTGGTATGGTACCGTAGTCCGAGTAGAACATTCATGGCAAAGGGTAACGGCTTTCGTCTTGGCATACTCTTCCGGCATTGGTTGTTGCTCGATAGCAAGGTCAATAGTACGAAATAAAGTTTCGGTATTGAGAATCGCCTTGTTACAAAGTGGACACTTGTAGCAACCATTGGCAAGATACCGCTCATGACAGCTCCTGTGAATACTGTGGCCACAGTTCATAAATACAACAGACTTGCGAGAGGTGAAGAGGTAGTCTTCACAGATAGGGCAGTTACAATCGGTGGCGCGCTCGATGCATTTGTGGGATGACTGGATAGTAGTACTGATACAGGCATTACAAGTCTAAAGAGGAGGTCAGCTTGGGGGAGTATTTTAATGATGAGAGTCGATGTTGATATATATATAATCATACCTTGCAATGAAAGAAATCCTCGCCGAGGCCGTGGCCCTTGCGGCATATTCCACAATCGTTACAGTGATAAATGGCCTTGGTAGGCCGGTTCTCCCAAAGCTTGCAGATGTTACAAAAGTACCGTGCTGCAGAAACCCCGCAGTTAACACACGTATCTGACGCTCTTTGAGGACATAGACAGAGCATGCATAGCATGTTTTTTGTTTTCCTCCGTGGCAATTCATGGTCTTCAACATTGTCGTGACATAGACGGCATGCATACCACTTGTTACAAGCAGCGCATTGCAGCTTGACGTTGCGGTGATAATGTTTACAGCCAAGTTCTTTATCAACGGGATGAAACGTGGGTTCAAGGTCCCTCTCGGTCAAAGTAAAGGTTTCTTCTGTAGCATCTTCTTGTTTGTTGTTATTGGTATTCCAAAACTTTAGACTAGCAAGTGGATTGTTGATGTTGATACCTCCCGTGTTCGTTCCCACAGCCAGCTTCTTTTCGACTCGGCGTCCTTCAGAATCCGCAGTGTCATCGGTCGAAATGGGGATATTAGCCTTGATTGTAAGATGGCTCTTCATAAGAATCTCATGTAAGAGTTTGCCCTTCTCCAAAAGTGGCGCATTCAAGCCTTGAACCTGTCGGATTTTGGAGCGCATTTCAGCCATACCATCATCTTCGGGTAACTCTCTATCATCTACCTCGGTTATCTGATGAGACATGTTCTCGATTTCCTGCTCCATCGCCGGAGAAGGGCATCGCGAAAACTCTATAGACTCGTAGTCCGACTCTTCTTCGTATCGGCGCACCGGAAGATTTGTGTTTTGGGAAACGGGTTGACGCAATGTTGAGACTTGGTCGGGTTCAATCAATCCAATTATAGGTAATGCTCTGGTGATTAACTGTGGAGAATTCAAAGTCAAGGAGCCGTCGTCGGCAGGTTGTGGGCCTGGTTGCAGCGGGACAATGGTGGTCTCGATGCTACCAAGGTCTTGGGCGAGTTCAAATTGCGGGTCCTCAGGTGCACGCTCAAGAGACTTAAGTGTGCGTTCACCGTCGGCGCCGAATTGCGCAGATGTTGGTCTTGATATCTCCGATATTCGCCGGGCTTGACGAAGCACTGGATTGATGATGAAGTCGGAAACTAGTGACGCCATGACGGAACAAAGACTTGACCCTGAGCTAGGGGCCAAGATACAGAGACCCTAATGAGCGTACAGGAGGGGAATGGCGAACAAAGATGTGGTTGAATTTAGGCAAGCTTAACG
>MKGJ01000244.1:0-20612 GCA_002018255.1 Bretziella fagacearum | reverse complement strand
GGGGGGGCAAGTTTGTAGCAAGAAAGACAACGAGGGGCAGAAAATAGAGACGTAATTGGTTATACTGTGGTTGATCTTGTTGGGAGAGAACGGATAATTGACGACGCTGTACGATAATAAAGAGGCGAGGCTGAAGACTCTGAAGCAAAATAGCGATGTTGTAAAAAAAGAAATTTGGATAGAGTCATGAGACTAGATGCGACGACTTGTTGCCAAAAGGTGAGATAAATGAATGTACACGAGAAATGAAGGTCAATTAATTGGCGCGATAGAAGTCGATGAGAAAGAAGAAAAAAAAAAGAAGAAAAAAAACGGTACTTGATATGACAAAATTTGGGTTGATGAGTCGAAGATTTCAGATTGAAGCACAAAAATATGGTGAATATATGATTTGGAAGGAGCAATATGAGTTGGAGGAAGTCACGGATCTCAAGTGCTACAGAAAGGAAGGAGCAACGATTGTTCGCTAAACGAATGTTATTTATTCACTATATCAAGAAACAAAAGGGCACCGAGCTATATAGAAGTAAGACAAGACGTACCTTCATATATATAAAAGAGGTGCCGTTTGATTCAGAGACGACCTCAGCACAGAGGCTACCACCGCACACACGACGACAACGAGGCACGAGACATCCGCGATTATCACACTAGGGGGTTCACTAACATGTGATAGTTGCAAGGTTCTTGGCGGAGTGTACTCCAAGTGGTCTGATGATGCTCATACCCAAGGGGTATTTATACTAGGGTTACATGTACTTTCCTAACCCATGAAGCTAAAGAAATGCTCCTGAGCACTGGATCGGGTCCAAGTAAAGGTTTTGCAAATTTCATTCAACTCCAAGGCGAGGACTAAGCTAGACTGGGCCTTTGTAGAGAAATCATATCCATGGGTAGTGGGCTTAGGTGGCATCTCCTGGCTTCTTGAGGCCTTTTCCGAATGCGCTAATACGACCATGAAGAACATCAAGGATGCGGCTGTTGCATGCAACACGAGGGAACCGCACTGCGGATTGACCTGGTCCTAGAATAGAATAGCTCTGGAGCGAGTGGGTGTGTCGGTCTGATAAAATAAATGGTAAGCTTCAAGCTTCAAGTTCAATGTAGAGCCAGGAACAGGAAGGTAGGTACCTAGGTACTTGCAGTTGGAAGGCATGTTTTTGGATAGGTCTTGCTACAACAGGCAATTGAAGCTTCTGATGATGTGTTTTGTTCCAAATGAACAGGGACAAAAAGGTAGTTGCTTCCAATAAATTACCTATGTTCTTTCCTTTTTCTGTCTCTTCTGTCCTATTAGTAAGAAAGATATTCAAGTAAGTTCCCCATCAAATTCAAAGCCCTGTTACCAATTAAATTTACTGGCTAACACCTACTTTGCAAGTACCTACACACCTCGTTGTCGCCTATATTGTAGACACCTGTTCTTTGGTCTTTTTTTCTTTTTTTTTCTTTTTTCTTTTTACAGCGGTGGTGTCCCGTAACTTGTGCACAATCCAATCCGCCGCTAGAGCTTCAGCCGTATTTACTCCTTCTCCTCCCCATTTATTATCTATTTCTTCAACATCTTGTTTTCCTTTTTCTCAATTGACCTATTTTGAGTTCCTTCGTCGGCTCGTCCAATCACTTTGATTTTTTTTTTTTCTTTCCGTTCATTTTCTTACTTTCCGTTAATCACGCTAAACAATCTTCGCCGAAGCCCTCGACGGCCCGCGACAGCCCTCTCCCCCCAAAGCGTCATCGTCGATCGACCCGAATATCCCACTTTGATATCATCGGCCCTATACATCTACCATTGACGCGCCTGTTATCGCGTATCCCGTATTCCGACTAAAAACCAAAAGACTCGCCCGTCATGGCTAGCGACAAGGCTGCCGTGGCCACGGGCGCTGACCTCGCCGAGGGTCTCAGAAGGAGACCTGTCAACATCGGGGACAAGGCTGCTGCTCCCTTTGCCCCCATTGTCGACGACAAAAAGAATCTGCCCAAGAAGGTATGGCTATACCCTCGTGATCGCTCTAGGAGCATAGGCCATGTGCTAACTAATTATGTCCAGAAATCTGGTCTTGAGAGCCTTTTCGAGTGGGAGTGGATTTGGGCCCCCATCTTGCTCTTTGCCCTTGCCTGCTTCACTCGTCTTTACAAGATTGGCATCAGCAATATCGTGACATGGGACGAGGCTCAGTAAGTAACTCCAGTGAATATCCAGTCTTGATCATCCAGAAACTAACATATTTTCTCCTACAGCTTCGGCAAGTTTGGTTCCTATTACATCAAGCATGAGTACTATTTGTATGTCTCCGATCCAACATCCCGCGCAAGTTTGTGTCACATCAACGCCCTTCGGATACTCAACTAACCACTTACATTACAGCGATGTTCACCCTCCCCTGGGCAAGATGCTCGTTGGTCTTTCTGGTGTCTTGGCTGGTTACAACGGCACTTTTGAATTCAAGTCTGGCGAGAAGTACCCCGAAGAGGTCAACTACACTTTTATGCGCGCCTTTAACGCCGCCTTTGGCATTGTTTGCGTCCCCATGGCTTACTGGACTGCTCGCGAGCTTCACTTTAAGCGTCCTACTGTTTGGCTGGTTTCTCTCATGGTTCTGTGCGAGAACTCGTACACCACCATTTCCCGTTTTATTCTTCTTGACTCAATGCTGCTGTGCGGCACCGTGTCGACCGTTCTCTGCTGGGCTAAATTTCACAACCAGCGCCATCGCGCTTTCGAGCCTGAGTGGTTTCTGTGGTTGATGCTGACCGGCTTCAGCATTGGCTGCGTCTGCAGTGTCAAGCTTGTTGGTTTGTTCGTCACATCAATGGTTGGTCTCTACACTGCTGAGGATTTGTGGCACAAGTTTGGCAACCGCAAGATGCCTATCCATGTCTTGGGTGCCCATCTTTCTGCTCGTATCGTCGGTCTCATCATCGTACCTTTTCTGATCTATCTTTTGTCTTTTGCTATCCACTTTGCTATCCTGAGCCACTCCGGCCCTGGTGATGCTCAGATGAGCTCCCTGTTTCAAGCCAATCTTAAGGGGACGGCTGTGGGCAAGGGTAGCCCGCTTGAGCTTGCCTACGGCTCCCGTGTAACCATCAAGAACATGGGCTACGGTGGTGGTCTTCTTCACTCCCACGTTCAGACCTACCCTGAAGGTTCTAAGCAACAGCAAGTCACTTGCTACCATCACAAGGACACCAACAACGACTGGGTCATTCACCCTGCCCGCGACGCTGAGGCCTACGATGAGGAGGCTGATCCTCGCTTCATCTCTGATGGCTCGATTATTCGTTTTCTACACTACCAGACTGGCCGTAACCTGCATTCACACGACATTGCCGCTCCCGTCACCAAGTCTGATCTTGAAGTTTCTGCGTACGGCAACATTACCGTTGGTGATTCCAAGGATCACTGGATTGTTGAAGTTGTCAGCGATGTTGCCTCTCGTGATCGCAGCCGCGTCCGTACATTGACTACTGGCTTCCGTCTTCGTCATCCTGTCATGGGCTGCTACCTGCGCGCCGGCAACGTCAACCTACCGCAGTGGGGTTTCAAGCAGATTGAGGTTACTTGCACTAAGAAGAATAACCCCAAGGATACCTACACTCACTGGAACGTTGAAGCTCACACCAACGATAAGCGTAAGTTTGGAAATATCATTCAGTTATATGCCAAAATTTAGGTTAACATTCTTTGTAGTTCCTCCTAGCGACCCTGCCGTTTACAAGTCGCCTTTCTTCCACGACTTTATTCACTTGAACGTGGCCATGATGACCTCAAACAACGCTCTGGTTCCCGACCCTGATAAGCAGGACGACCTTGCTTCTCAGTGGTGGCAGTGGCCCATCCTCCATGTTGGTCTGCGTATGTGCAGCTGGGATGACAAGATTGTCAAGTACTTCCTTCTTGGTAACCCGCTTGTCTACTGGGGCTCGACCGCTTCAATAGGTGTTATTGGCCTGGTTATTGCGTGGTACCTTATTCGTTGGCAGCGTGGGTACCAGGAGCTTGATCAGGACGAGATTGACCGCATCCACTACTCCGCTATCTACCCCGTCATTGGCTGGGTTCTCCATTACCTCCCATTCGTCGTCATGGCACGTGTCACCTACGTCCACCACTACTACCCGGCGCTGTACTTTGCTATTCTAGCGTTTGGTTTCATTGTTGACTGGATCTTCCGTAACCAAAAGGTTGTCGTTCAGTCAATTTTCTTTGGTCTGATGTATGTGGGTACTATTGCCCTGTACATCTACTTTATCCCCATCTGCTGGGGTATGGTTGGTTCCCACCAGGACTATGCCTACCTCAAGTGGTTCTCTCGCTGGAGAATTACTGAGTAAGGTGATGAATAGACTAGAGAGAGGGAGTGGGAGTGGGAGAGAGAGAGGGAGAGTCAACATGTAGGAGTAGACATTAATAGCAGGGTCCAAAGTAGAGGCGAACTTTTGTACTTACAAAAGATTGCTTTTTGTTAGGAAAGGTAAAGCCGTGGATTTCACTCTCTGCTGGAAGAGCAGTTGTTTTACTAGGTTCAATACTTGTTTTGACTGGAGATTATGCGTTGTGGTTAACAGACACCTCACAGACGTTTCTTTTATCTTACACCATTTTGTTTTAGTCTTTACTCCATGTCTCAACTCTTGTGTTATTTTTTTAATGTATAGAAGCCCCGAAAAAGAAAAAAACTATACTCGTTTTTATATATTTTATTTCATTATGGGAACTAGATGGTTTAATGGAGTGGGACTTGGATACTCTAGAATTATGAATATTTGGATTCACAGCTAACAACGAATATGATGTCATATAAAGAATAACCTCTACAAGATGTTAAAACCAAAGTAGCCTTGTACGAACTCGACATGTCATCCCCTTCCACACCTTTCACACCTTCCACAGCCTATCCCCTATATATATCGCGATACCATCTCACGATGCCCATCAGCAACATCCACCTCTCACCGTCTTGTCTGCTGATATCGCCAATCGCTGCCCGGTAGTACTCGCATGTCCTTTGACTCCCGATCTCCGATCATTCAAATCATACTTCCCCACCTGAATATTCTCATATATCCTTTTTGCTACTCGCATAAACGCATTCTCGACATTCTCTCCACTCTTCGCGCTCGTCTCAACATACTCCAAAATATCATTCCTCCTCGCCCACTCTTCCGCCTCTGCCCTCGTGACCTCCCGCTTTCCAGTTCCTCCTTCTTCGCCGCCGTCTTCTTTGGTTAGATCCGCCTTGTTGCCGACTAGCACAACGACGATGTCGGGCTCGGCTATTTGCCGTAGGTCAGAGAGCCAGTCGGTTACATGGTCAAAGGTCTGCTTGCGGGTGAGGTCGAAGATGAGAAGAGCACCCGAGGCTCCGCGGAAATAGGAGCGTGTGACGGACTTGTAGGTTTCTTGGCCGGCGGTATCCCAGAGGGAGAGCTTCATGTGTTTTTGTGGTGGTGGTGGTGGTGGTGGTGGGGCCGAGGTTTTGGCGGATTTAGTCTTGCGAGGGGAGGAAGAGATGTTGGATTTTGTAGCGATGGCGGCAGCGGCGAGGGTGGATGGTTCGGTGGTGGTGGTGGTGGAAGAGGTGATGGTATCGCTATGGGGTGGGCCGACAGGAACGATGCGCGAGCCAAATTCAACGCCGATGGTTACGTCGTGGTGGGCGCTGAAGCGGCCCTCGCAGAGACGGATGGTCAGACTGGATTTTCCACAGCCAGAGTCGCCGATACAGACAAGCTTGGCAATGTAGTCCCAAGAGGGAGCGGAAGCGGCCATTGAAGCGAATGACTGGCGGGAAAATATATGAAATGGATGTTGCTGGAATTTCACCAAGGTGGATGGATGGCAGGGGATCGAAATTCTTGGAAAAATGTAAGGAATGGTTGCTCGGTATAGGTTGTTTTGTGTATGAGCTGAAGAGCGATTGATGTCTGTCGGGTGATGCGGCCGGACGGAGGCACGAGGGTGTGTGTGTGTGTGTGTGTGTGTGTGTGTGGCAGAGACGTTCAAGGGAGCATTGGTGGGAGGCGAGCTAGCGGTCGGTCTGAGAACAAGGCACGCAGGGTTAGGGACGGATTGGGTATTGAAGCTTGTGAAAGAAGAATGACTCGGGAAAGGTGTTGTTTTAAGGACAGTCGAAGACAATAACCCCGGGAGATGTAAAGACTTTTTTTTTTAATATTACACACTAACTTTTTTTTAATATTTTCCCTAAAGTGAAAGTAAGTACTTTGATGAGCGCTTGTCTGCTGGAATCTTTATCTGTTCGGTTCAGTTTGGTGCCTGTTCCTACCGGGTCAATTAGTGGTGTAGCTGCAGAAAACGCTGCAATGGCAAAGCGGAAGCAGAAGCGAGAAGCGTGAGACAACCAATGCAAAGTAGCAGTAGCAATAGCAGCAGTAGCAGCAGTAGTCAGTAGAATGGAATGGGGGCCCTAGTAAATGGCGAGAATTAAGTGTCCAAGGTAACAACAGAGATGGATGGAATCAATGCTTGCGCAGCGACGACCAAGATGAGGGGTAGAGCAGGGCCGTGGTTAATGGCCGGGGCAATCAAGATGGCTGGTTGGGCTGCTCTGGTCTAGTCTAGTCTGGTGCTTCTTTGATGGTGATGATGATGGTGATGATGATGATGATGATGATGATGATGATGATGATAGCAAGGGCTGGAGCGGCTGGTGTGATAAGCGAAGCAGGAAGCAATGACGGGTAAATCAGGGCAAGAGAGTGGTGACAACGATGAGTTGACGACAATGGGAGAGTTTGGCAAAGAGTAAAAACAAAAAGAATATAATAAATATTGTATTACATATTGTATTGAATACGATAGATGAGTCTCTTTCTTAATTTGAAGTGATTTAATGTGACCTGGTAGATGCTGATTTTGATTTTGACATTACGTGAGCTTGTGAATAACAAGAGACCTAAAAGAGACCTAATTTGACGTCATGCATATATGGAACTCGAGAGGCTGCAGACCATGTTGGGGTTGACTGTACTTGTTGAAGTCACGGACATTCTGAAGGTAGACGGTTTGGTACGTACTATACTTACATCCAGAGGTTCCGGAAGAATGACGCAACCGTAGACTCATCCAACTGGCCGTTTTGGTACGCAGCACTAGTAAGAAAGCCACTCACTATATGGCAGCTCGTTTGAACAACCGCTTTGATCATATAGCCCATGATATAGATAGCAGCACATGACAACACACCAAAGTGGCAGGCGGCATGGGAACAACTCACATTATATTGCACTCCATATTAGTTTAATATTTTATATTTGTCTACCCTCACTCATCCGGGTACAGGATGCTACTGTATCGTCCTCCCTCATCAAGATAAAACGACCAATCCGCAGCTGAGTGGGTAAGCAAATGCAGCTATCGATGCAGGAGTGTGCAGAGTGTGCTTCGCTTTGACTATCCTATTATATACACCGAAGCGCGTGTTTTCACGAGCCATGGACAACCAGTACTTGTTTGTGTGGAGCAACAAGATGCGTTTTCCTCATGTTAGATGCCGTCTTCCGATGCATTACTTTTTTCACTATTTTTTTTATATTAATTCTCCTGTGCTCCTTGGCTTCCGCGGTGAGCGGCCTGCATGATGCTGCCGTTCCCATTTTCCCAGTACAAGCTAGCACGCACCGTACTTTTGCAACTTGCATGTGCGATTTGCCGACTTGAATCACGGGTGAACTTGACAGTATATCAATGGTGAACAATGTGCATTTCTTATGTTGGCCAGTATGGATATGTGGCTGCTTCCTCCCCTCTCCCCAGCAGATTTGTTGGAACAGGGCGTCCTAGCTGGGCAGTCATACTTTGATGCTTTGGGTTTGGCCTTGTCAGCTATGCGTTAACGACTGTACAGTTTGGACGAATATGAACCTAGATAAAGTAGGCGGTGTCTAGACTGGACCTTGTCCACCGTTTGATACGCTGAGTCTTTATCATAAGAACCAAGATTTTCCATGACCTGGATGAGAATGCAGATCCAATATAGACGCAACAGAATCTGGGTGCCCAGGTAAGACGTGACGTGACGCATATTGGTACCTACTTGACGAGCAGGTTGCTAGCCTCAGGAGTATGAAAAAAGTATGATGAGAAGGACGAGGAAGAGGAGGAAGAGGAGGAGGAGGAGGAGGAGGAGGAGGTCGTTCGCCGATAAGCTTTGTCATCCAGGTTCAAAACCCACACGCATGGCTGACCGGGCTAAATTAGGTAGTTGTAGTTGTTCCTTCCTACTTTGAATCCCCTTGGTTTATCCGTTTGCTCCTACCTTTTTATTTTATTTTTATTTTTTATATTTTTATTAAAGAGTCTCCACAGTTAGCACTTACAGAAGAAACTACGGCTAAAGTAACTTTCCGCATCAGAAATTGCAACAACCACAAGAGGAAATCTTTCGATTCATTCTTGCTCTTTCCTATCTTGCATCAATTTTTAAAACTCTGTCTTGCCCAAAAAAAAATTCTGGTTCCGTCTTTGGTGAAGGCTATCATTTTTTTTTTCTCTCTTCTCTTCATTCATTTCCAGCCTTATCGAGCGACATCACCATCTCCCTTCTTCATCGTTGAAACCTCTCCATTCATCCATCTCAAAAGAAAAGTCTTTTGATTACCATCAATTTGATTTCGCAAACAAAGACTCGACCACCTTGGAACTCTACTTTGTTCATCCCTCCATCGCGCTTGGCAATCGCAAACCAGAGAACTTTGATTGTGATTCACGTAACCTTTTTTTTTTTTTTTGTTGTTGCTTGACAATCAAATTCAGTGTTGATTTTCATTGAATAGTTGCTTATATCTATCCGTGTTATCAAGTGCCCAAGAGCTACGTCACATGCCGTTTCTTCACTGGCACTAGTCGACTTATCGCTATCCTTACTTTGCCTAAAGCGCCGAATTCGAAACAACCTTTCTAAGCTCGAACGCAACTGTACAAATCTACTTCTCCGCAGCACCAGTCAGTCACTCAGTCACTCAGTCGCATGTGACACACACACACACACTCTCTCTCTCTTTCTCTCTCTCTTAGCCTTTTCGTTGGCTCGATTTTACATCTGCTTCAACTTCTCCACGCCGACACATACTTCTAAACCCAAGTCACGCTCACACTCGCATTTTTTTCTTCTTCTTCCCTGACCTGGTGGTTCTGGGCTATCCAACAACACGTACATCCATCAAACCGACAACAGCTGGACTCGCAGTAGCACATGTCGCATTGCATCTGACTTGCGTCAACAGACCACAAGTCCAAATCAGACAACGGAAGTGAGAACTTTGGAAGTCGTCGGGCCAATCGCCGCAACCTTGCGACAATCAAGGACGAACTCTCCGCAAAAGGCTCGCAGCAGCAAGCAAGGGCTTCGGTACCCCGGAGGTGCACTTAGAACGAAAGATTGCATATTTCTCTGCCAGGCATTGTTAGTACATACACACACTACCAATCCATGCCAAGCCAAGCCAGGCGGACTGACTGACTGACGACTCCTTTACTCAGCAAGCCTCAAGCCGCACAACTGCACGCACCATTGCATTAGCTTTGGGCAGCCTGGTCGCCACATGCACTTCCTCCACCACTCGGTACTTGATTGCGCAGTCTCAGTCCAGTCCCTTTCCTCTCATATTTTGAACTGTGTTTCCTTTCTTGTCTTTGCGTCTTGGGCGGTCAAGTCAAGTCTGCATTTACACCTCTGATCAGAGTTTCAAGTGTATTATCATCATCAAGCACAAAACAACAACAAAAAAAGACCTTGTACATTTCTTGTTTCTCCTTCAAAATCCATCCACATTTACTTAGCCTTGGCCGAGTGTCTGCGGTCTGGCCCTTCATTCTTTTTTGACTCTTCACAATAGTTCATTTAGCTACCCTAGATTCACCCTGGCAGCTTCATCATCTTCCGGTTTTTTCTATATTTTTGAGATCTCCCTGCCTTCTTGGTTGCCTTTGTTTATTATTTCATTGTGTCTCTTTGTCTGCCTGCAATCTTTGTCAGAGACCTTTATAACCTTTTGTGAACTATCTTGGTCTCAACCCTGGGCGCCTTCTTGAACTTGGTCCCATTTTCCAAGCTTCTTGATGCGAACAGGAGCAGCAGCTAACAACAGAAGCGAGATCTCTAATCCACCCTGAAGCGAAGCTTTTAAAAGAAGAAAGAGAAAAAAAAAAGACTGAACAAAACATCAACTGCTCAAGTACATTTGTGTCAATACAAAAAATCAACCGAATTGTACTAGTATCCGATTCCAGGCCGTCACACGGCGGTGAACGACACTGAAGGTCGGGAAAGAAACGAAAGAAAAGAAAAGAAAAGAAAAAAAAAAAAACCGAGAGCAAAATCAGTTATAGCGCCCCGTGAAGCCCACTATAACCCACAATGTTTTCAGAATGTACGTCATCGGGTCCTCATTGCCGTTCTTTTATCGCAAGAGCACACACTACACCCAACCTACCTTGCGAGTGCCGAGTGACGGCGTCAACCTTTGCAAACCTTGCCATGCCAGAAGCTCCTGACTAACCAAGATATCTTAAATCTATAGACGCCTCTAAATTCCTGGCACAAAGCCAAATCAAGGCCTCTACCTTTGTTGGCCAAAATGACCCCGATAACGCCGGACCTTCGTCGCGCCCTGGATATGACCCTGCGCGAGCGTCGCGACCATTAGCCAACAACCGATCGATCCTCTCTCACCGTCCCAGCAACCCATATCAGCAACAAAGTGGTGGCGCCCCAAATGGCTCCCGCTTCGGTTCATTAGCATTTGGCTCACGTCTCGCACAGGCCCAAGAAGCGCCTCTCTTTCACAGTCAGTATGAAGACTTTCAAGAAGACGATGATGATGACGACGATGACGACCGAGGTCGTGAGGCCGCTGATCTCTACGCATTACAACGCTCTCGCCGAGTAGCGGCAGCAAGCAAGCTAGCCGAGAGCATGGGATCAGAGGGTGATGCTAGTAATTTGTCATTGGACCAAAGTCGCAGTGTCCGCTCATCATTTGCCGATGATTATGATGATGAATACGATGACGACGATAGTGACCGTTCCAGTGACCGACCTGTTCCCAAGTTTCAAAGCTCATTCCGTAGCAATCTCAAGAGCAGCTATCAAGGAAACAGATACCAGTCACGACAATTACAATTACGACACGGCAAAAGCCGGGCAATCGATGGAGAAAGCGAGCAAGCGGCATCATACATGGATGAATCAGCACGAGAAGGTCGGATGATGGATGTTGGGCTTGATTCGCACATAACCGATGATGATCCTCCGGCATCACTAATGGGGGATGATCTAATGGATAGTAGCCCTGCGCCCTTTCAGCGGTTCCGCGATGATTCAGAACACCAACATGTGCCATATAGACAGGCAAAGAGGTTTGGAGAATCAGAATTAGATGAATCACGTACGCAGGAGGCAGTGGTTGTCACAACACCAACGGAAGCTGAACTCTTCAAGCATGATCCATTCTTTGCTTGGCTGTTTCTCATCTTGATAGCCAGTATGCTATCAACCTCTTTCCTAGTGTGGCTACACACGTCAACACCCGACAGCACGCATCCCATTGGTGATACCATTTACACGACGCTCGAAGGCTCCATGTATATGCTTGCAGGTGACACTGTCATTGCTGTCATGGTAGCATTGATCTGGCTTGCGGCGTTGCAATCCTTTGTGCGTCCCATGGTAGTTTTGATCGTTGTCGGCATGCCTTTGATTTGTGTTTCGTTCTTCATGTACCCATTCATTTCGAGCTTCCACGGGCGCGGTGGAGTACAAGAGACAGCAATGCGCTGGGCATCAACAGTGCCATTGGCGGCTGCTGTTATTTGGGTGTACTGTGTGTACAAGGGTCGCAACTCGATTCGCCAGGCGATAGAAATCCTGGAATTTTCGGCGCGTATTCTGCAAGTGAACTCGGCTCTGGTGATGGTTGGTCTTGGGAGTCTTGTGGCCATTGTTGTTTGGTCATGGCTTTGGTTGACCATGTTTGCTCGGGTCTTTCTTGATGGCTACATGTCAGTTTCCCAGGCGCAATGGATCATCAAGGCGTCAACGTGGTGGCTCGGTGCTTGGTTCATCTTTATGTACATGTGGACGGTTTCAGTCATCAATGAAACACATCGTGCGGCGTCGGCGGCGACGGTCTCTCAGTGGTACTTTCACCGTAACGCTGTACCGGTTACTCCGTCTGTAGACGTGGTCAAGGCGGCCGTGAATCATGCGCTCACGGTTAACTTTGGTACTATTTGTGAATCTACTCTTCTCTCCCGACTTGTTCGCTTGCCCATTCTTCTTTTGCCGGCCCGTCTGTCGTACGTCATCCAGCGCATCATCAACGTGCTGATGCCTACGTCCATTGTCGCTTTGATGAACCCGTTGACTATCACGTATGCCGGCATTCATTCCCAGACACTTGTAATGTCAGCCCGTGGGTTATCCTCTATGGAATTCCTGGGCCCGCAAACACCTACCGTTACTCTTACACCTCGGGTGTTCACTGGCCGCGGTGAAGACCGGGCCTCGGGTCTTGTGCCGTACCGGCTAGCCAAGCTGTTGCTCCATGCCACTCGCTTTGTGATGGCTATTGCCATGGGTTTTGCCGGGTGGGTTGTGACGGCGCGCCAGTTGGCCATTGAGAAGCCCGATGGTTCGGGTATCCTCCGTGGATCTCTCTACGCGTACATTGTGGGTCTTGTGGCTAGTTTCATCGGGTACTCGGTGATGGGAGCCATGGAGAGCATCCTGGGTAACATTGTGGATGCGGTGGTGGTGTGTTATGGGAGTGAGAGACGTATGCAGAACGGTGTCGGTGCGTACTGCATGGAGGCGGCGTATCTGTTTGGGGGAAGAAGACGGGGCGGGGAAGATGACTACGCTTAGTAGTAGCCAATGTCAATGTGAATGAGATTCTCTACGGGCTCTTTTGTGTGTAAAGCCTTTTTTTTTTTAAAAAAAAAAAAAATAAATAAATAAATCTTGTCGGGGGGAGTGTTCCAGTTTCTGGGGGTAAAGACCGGAAAGGCTTAAGGCTGAGGGTGAGTACGTGGGGGGGGTGATCTTCAGATTTTTTTTTGGTTTTATTTTCTTCTTTAATTACGTACGGGATTCTTTTTTTTTTTTTGTCTTCGTTTCATTTCGTATCTTGTTGATATTCCATGGGCCTTATTTCTATTATGCTCTAGTTTCTTTTTGTTTTCTTTTTTGGTTTCTTCTTTGGCTTATCCATAGTTAGGCACACATACATTTATTTCTTTTTGACATTATGAAGTCACATGATTATCAAGATTAGTGATTGTCTCCCAGTCACGTGATTCGGATCCAAGGTAAGAGGTCACTAATAACCATAAAATGTATTTCTTGTTCATCACGACGTCAAGTTGGCTGCTGGGCACTGGACAATGGATGCTCCATGAAAGAAGAGGGGGGGTCTATGACGTTGAATTGCTAGTGAAAATGGAATCTAGAGCGGGGAGTTGGAGGCTTGGCAGTGGGTTTTCCTTGTTAAAGTGCCTGCAGACACTTGATAGATTGCATGACACACACAACTGTTGGATGGGGAGTAGTTTCGTACACGAGCAGATTCTAATGGAGATTCTTCTAAACAATCACATGGTCCATGAATTGACTGCCGCCTGAAAGGGCTGACGACGACTTTTTCCTTGTAGTGTGTGCTGGGCGGTGGAGATGCTGCTAAACAAGCAATGCCTACTGCTTCGCCACTTTGAATCTTGAGATGAACAGGATGATGGGCTTAAAGCAAGGAATACATACTCTTAGATTGAGTTGGTAGGGACTTGTTAGGCTGTCTGTGGGCTGTGTTTCAAGCCACCCTCCAAAGGAAGCGAGCGTGCTTAGCTGCCGGGTGATTTGATTTGATTTTTGAGGGATCAAGTTACCTTGGTGCATAACTTGTCGTACATTGAAACATCACCGCTGATGACCCCGCGTTGACTTTTTTTTTCTTATTCTTTACATTTTGATATTTCTGCTAATTTCTTCTTCCATCATCATCTTTATCTCAATATCGATCGATGGCTTCTCTTTTGCCTCAGAACATCAACTTTACTTATCCCGCCAAAAGAGAATCAAAACATTTGCAGTCTAAACTTACAATTACCCATTCAAAACAGCTGATTATTCGCTATTTAACCCTTTATTCGCACGAAATAATTTAAACTTTTCTTTTTTGAAAAATTCTTCTTTTCTTCTTCTTCTTTTCTTCTCCTTCTTTTTTTCTTTTCTTGTAATTCCAATCGATATTTAAATCGTAATTATTGACAAAAATAATCATCGGCTTTGCATCGGATTTTGACTCAAATTTATAATTACAAAACACTCCAATATGTCGGAATATCTTCCTCCTCTGGGTCCCCCGCCCCCTCAAGCCCCTCAGGTCCCTCCCGGCTGGACTGCCCGTTGGAACGACCAGTACAAAGAGTGGTTAGCAGACATTTCCTTTTCCTTGCTCCATTCGCCCTTTATACTAACAATCTTTCTCTCTACCATCAAGGTTCTACGTCAACCTTCACACCAAGCAGTCTCAATGGGAGAAGCCCACCCAGCCTGCTTACCCACCCGGCGAAGCACCTCCGCCAGGTGCTCCCCCGGGCTATTCTCCAAGCCACAACCCCGCATACCAGCCCACCGACGATAAAAAGAACCCCTACAACAACATGCCATCTACCTACGATAATCCCGCCGGTGGCTCTTCGCGCACTGCGCAAGAGGATGCCGATGCCGCTCTGGCTCGTCGCCTACAGGAAGAGGAAAACGCCCGCGCCCATGGCTCTGGGTCAAATCCCAACTTTGGGGGAAATCCCCACTATGGTGCCAATCCAAGCTACGGGACACCGTCGCCGCAGCCCCAGAATCCGCCGTATGCTCCCGAAGCAGCCAATGCCAACAACAAGGGCTACGGCAGTATGCTAGGTGGTGCTGCCGGCGGTGCTGCGCTGGCTTCGGCTGCGTCCTCTTTGGGTGGGCAAAAGAAGAGTAGTGGCGGTGGTCTCCTTGGCAAGCTCCTTGGCAAGGCTAGTGGCAGTAAGCACTCTGGTGGTGGCTATGGTGGGTACCCGCCGCAACAGCATGGTTATGGTGGTGGTAGTGGTGGATATGGCGGTGGCTACGGAGGTGGCTACGGAGGTGGCTACGGCGGGTATGCTCAGGCTCCGCCAAAGAAGAGCAGCGGTATGGGTGGTATGATGGGTGGTGCAGCTCTGGGTTTGGGTGCTGGTCTGGTCGGTGGTGCACTTATCGAGGGAGCCATTGACCATGAGGAGAATGAAGCTTACCGTGATGGTTACCAAGATGCGCAATACGATGACGGTGGGTTTGACGATGGTGGTGACTTTGGTGGTGACTTTTAAGAGATATAAGTCATATTTTTGGATACATCTTCCCAATATGACTAGATATCATGATTTACGATAGCGGCAGGTTTGATTTAGACAAAACATAATTGTACAGATTCTTTTGCCCTTGCTTTTTTTTTTTTTTTTCTTTTTTCCGTTTTTCGGTGCTTCAAATTGTCAATGTTCATTATAATTACATCAAACTCACAGCTCCTCCGCCTCTATTCATAAATCTATCTGCGAACACCACCAGACTGCACGCCAGAACTATCTCCACCCTTCTTTTTGTCTGATCCAGACAGATAAGCCGCCATATCAAAGTTAGCCCCAGGCGCCGCAGCCTTGGGGTCACCACCGTTAGCTAGAGCACCGAGGAGGCCGCCCTTTTTCTGCTGAGCTTCAAACTCAGAGCGCAACTCGGGGTCCACTATAAGGAGAGTTGTCAGTTAATTGTCATTGGTCAAACGATGATGTACACGTAAAAAGACGGAGAAACTTACTGTTGTCCATGAGCCACGGCATGCCCATGAACATGACGAGTGAAACACCAGCCATGAGGATCATGGGATTCTTGAAGAGTGACATGACGGAGACTGTAACCGCGTTAGCAATTGGCACCTTTTTCATCTTTTCCACTTTCTTGACGACTGCTCCTTCGTAATACTCACACTTGGGCCTCTCCACAAACCAATCCCTCTCCCCCAACACCTTAACCTCCAATTTCCCCTCCGCCACACCCACAACCACCTCCCCCTTATTATCCCAATCATTCCCCCGAAACGTATCCCACGCGCCCAGCAACTCCCCTTCCTTTCCAATGTCCACCCGCATCGGCGCAAACCCATGCGTCGCACAGTATACATCTACCAGGTATGAACCCGCCGGTACATTGTGGAATTCAAAGGTATTGCGGACTGTCAGTGGTTCGGAGATGCGGACTCCGGGGGCGGAGAAGATGGCGTGGGTCATGGGAGGGAGTCGGGATGGGTTTGGGAGGTTGGCAGAGGGGGGGATCGTGAGGATGAGGGGTTGGCCGGGGGTGCGGGTGTTGGTGTTGGTTTTGTCGTCGGGTGTAGTCGCGGAGGCGATGGACACCAGGGTGGCGATAAGGACGGTGAGTAATCTCATTATTTCCGTAATGTAATCTATTATCGCGGTCGGTTTATGTCGAGATTGGAGATAGAATCTCGGCAAGTGTTGAGTTATATAGTAAAATGTGAAGCTATCGAGCGAGAGCTTTACTACGTCCTTTGTATTGGCAATAGGTGGCCCTGGCTTATCGCATCTTAAAAGTGGATCCTATAAAATTAGGGTTATAATAAACTATGACGTTATCAACCCTTATCATCATAATCTCGCTTATCTATTTCATTTCACAATAATTTGTAGTATGGCCAAGGTGTAATCAAAACTGTACATGTATCCATACAGATCAAGTATCATTCTAGACCTTGATGTTATCATAAAAGGGAATCCGACCCCCCGCACATTAAACCGCCCTAGACCTATTCAACCCCCCCCCCCCCCCAAAAAAAAACCTTTCGCTGTTTATCAACATCCATCACAAAAACTGAAACAGCGGTTTACTGCTCCAAAACAGCCTTGAAGGCTTGCTCAAAGTCGGCAATAATGTCATCAATGTGCTCAGTACCAACTGAGATGCGAATCAGATCCTCAGAGACACCCGAGGCGACCTTCTCCTCATCCGACAGCTGCTCGTGAGTGGTGGTCCAAGGGTGGATAGCCAGAGTCTTGGAGTCACCAACATTGGCCAAGTTGGAAATAATCTTGAAGTTATCGACAACAGCCGAACCCTTGGCACCGCCGCCCTTGACACCAAAGGACAGGACACCACCGAAGCCACGGGGAAGGTACTTCTTAGCTCGTTCATGCGAAGCGTGGCTCTCCAAACCAGGATACGAAACCCACGAGACATAGGGAGAAGCCTCCAGATGCTTGGCAAGAGCCAGAGCATTCTGGGCGTGGCGCTCACCACGAAGCGACAAGGTCTCAAGGCCGAGGATCAACTGCTGAGCGCCAAAGGGGTTCTGACAGGCACCGAGGTCACGCAGAATCTCAACACGGGCACGCAGGATAAAGGCAAGGTTACCAAAGGTCTCCCAGAATTTCAGGCCGTGGTAGCCCTCGGAGGGGTTGACCATGTCGGGGAAGCGGGCAGCGTTGGCACCCCAGTCGAATTTGCCAGAGTCGACAATGACACCGCCGACGGTGGTACCGTGGCCACCGATCCACTTGGTGGCTGAGTGGACGACGATATCGACGCCGTGATCAATAGGGCGGCAGAAGTAACCGCCAGCGCCAAAGGTGTTGTCGGCCTGGAGAGGAAGGAGGCGGTTAGCACGTGATTTGTAACTTGGGATAACTGTATCGGGAAGGAGATTCTTGTGTCACTTTGCAACATCATGTGAGAGAACATTAAAGTTTCTATATGATTGATTGAGAAATAGAAAGAGGAAAATGACTTGCAATGACAGGAACACCCTTGGCGTGGGCGGCCTTGGTAATGGCCTCAAAGTCGGGGACGTTGTAGGCGGGGTTACCAATGGTCTCGATGTAGACAGCCTTGGTCTTGTCATCAATAGCAGTAGCCAAAGCCTCTGCATCGTCACCCTGGATGAACTTGGTGGTAATGCCAAAGCGGGGCAGAAGGACCTTGAGCTGGTTGTAAGTACCGCCGTACAGGTTGGAGGTAGAGACGATGTTATCGCCAGCTTGGGCGAGAGTAGCAATGGCAATGAACTGGGCGGCCTGGCCAGAAGCGGTGGCCAGACCGGCAACACCACCCTCAAGGGCAGCAATGCGCTTCTCGAAGACATCGAGTGTGGGCTATAGGAGAAAAGAAAAAAAGGAAAAAAAAAAAAGGAAAAGTTTTGTTAGCGATCAGCAGAACTCTATACAAGGATACCAAGGTCTTTTTTTTTTTTTTTTTTTTCAGTTACCTACGTTCATGATACGGCTGTAAATGTTACCGAATTCCTTGAGGCCAAACAGGCGGGCACCATGAGCAGAATCCTTGAAGACATAGCTGGAGGTGGCGTAGATAGGGACGGCACGGGAGCCGGTGGTAGGGTCGGCCTCTTGGCCGGCGTGCAGCTGCAGGGTTTCAAACTTTTGGCTAGACATGGTGAGATAAGATTAGGGGTTGATGACTAAGGAAGGGATAGAAAGAGAGACAGAGACATAGATGGCCAGATACAAAGAAGAGAAAGAAGAATGAAGAGATAATAAAAAAAACCAAGCACGGGAAATCAAGTGCTTATGAAGGAATGGAATAGAAAAGTTAAACAACTTCCACATTTATCTAACTAGCTAAACGATATCACACAGTTTGTTGCAAATACACACTTGAAAAAAAAAAAAAACAAGACCCTCGTTGGGGGTTTATCGGTAGCTCTTGTTGCTTGATTGGGGCTAATGTAAGTCAGTCAAAGTGGGGATATTTGAGAGCACGCCATAGTTGGTTGTTCTTCCTAGTGACACTTATGGTGCAAAATCGGAGGGCGCTTGCGAATGGCGACATAAGGCGGGGATGGGGCGGTGATGGGGCGGAGGATGGGGCATTGGGCAATGGGCAATGGGGAGGATGAAGGGAAGAGAAGATATAAGTTGGAATTTCCCATACTACAAGAGACTGAAGAAGTGGTGATGGGAAAGGAATAGATAGAGATAGGCGGCGGGAACTAGTGGGTTATAATGGAGAGGGATAATGGCAAAATTACAACGAGCAAGTGAAGAGTTTAACGCTTATTGCCAAAATCTTATACTCGGACTGAAAGCTTCACAGACGGATCAAGACTCAATGTGTTGCTCAAAGGGCATAAAGTCGTACGATACCTCCCCTGTTCTACCGGGATGTCATCATGACCTTGAAGTCTTCTCATTCTTATAAGGGACCGCAAGCAAAGATGAATCCCCCCCCCCCCCCCCCTCCAGATTCCTCCAGATTCCGTACAGGGTTTTTTTTCTTCTGGTCTGTTTTGCCTGTGTCCAACTTGCTTATTGGTGGCCTGTAACAGTGAAAGCTGCTGGTCCATGACCTTTATAACGTCAAAAGCCCATTCCGAAAACGGGGGTTGCAAAATAGCCGGATGCCACTAAACAGAAAGGATTTGTGGAACCTATTGTTATAACGGCATTTTTCCTGGATGAGCTCATCGCCCTGGCTCTGTGGATTGGTCTATAAACCGGAGGGGTGGTCCTTGGGTGGAATAAGTGTTATTGAAACGGCGTCACAGAGTTTTTCCTTCTTTTACACCTGGGTCATTGCCGGGCTCGAGGTTGATCTCGAAGTGGACGGGTTCTGGCCCCATCCAAGGATGTCACGTGATATGCCAATCAAGGTGATGCTCCAAAGTGCAAACTCAAGACCACCGATTGCAGCGGCAATTTGGGCGGCGGTACAGATGGAACCAAGGCAAAAGGACAGCCGAGAGATGAATACGGCCCAAGCAATGAATCCAGAAAAGTAGAATACAGTGTTGAGTACTTCAAAGATGAGGGCAACACCGGGGTAGAATACTAAGTAAAAGGGTTAGTATAATATGGTCAGGGTTTAAATGTGTAGTTATTTGTACGTACCATAAGGAGCGACCAGAGGGACAACCTCAAGATATGCCAATGAACAGAAAGAAAAACATGGTGCAAATATGAGAAAGTTGATTTGAGATGGAGCCGACAGATCAGTTTCTGTATTGTAGTGATTTGAAACTGTTGATGGATGTAGTTAGTAATCATGATGGCCATTATATCACATAAACCATATGTGTATGTAGTTGTACATACCTGTTATAGCAAGAATTATAATGGTTATGGCAAATGCCGCTTGAAGCGCGCGTATCACGAAAGAAGTCGCACGGGAAACCATGATGGAGATAAAACATGTAAACAAACAAGAAAAAGAGAGCAAGACCTGCTTGCGGGATAATTACAAGTGGTAGAGAAAAGATATATCAAGCAAAATACAAGTAAACGCAGCAAGCAGGAAACGATCTAAAAGACAAGACGACAAAGTCAATCTTGAGAAAGCGCAATGGCTTCATTCATATATGCTTTCCCGTGTGTGTATATAAAGCGTAGCGATATCGCATTAGTCGTCAAGATATCTAACATCTGCGCCTCACTTTGGCCCCATGGTTCATTCTGGCGATCTTGGTATCATCTTTATCGAATATCAGGAAAAGTAGGCTATGAAACGTTGTTCCTAGATACTGAATACGGGGGGGGG
>MKGJ01000243.1:0-31202 GCA_002018255.1 Bretziella fagacearum | reverse complement strand
GTGATGTAGGGGCGTATGCGCTGCAGCAGCAGGTGTGAGCACACCAGGGATCTCAGTTTAAGAACGTCCAAGATATTTTGGTTGAAAAAAAAAAAAAGTTTGAGAAACAATTGATGATGGAAAAGAGATGAGTAGTTGTAAGAGATTGATTGTTGTGTGGAGATGTCCCTTTATAAAAAAAAAATTAAAATTAAAAAAATTAAAATAAAATAAAAGACAAGTCTGGCTAGAGTAGTGTTAAAAAGAAACACTATAAATATGATGACTGTACAATGGAAAAAAAAAAAAAAAAAAAAAAAAGACAAAAAAGTGACTGAGCCAAAGTTGAAATTGATCTGATGAACAGAAACTTTGTTTTGATTTTTGACGATGATTTGAAGAAAAACACACACCCACACACACACACACACGAATGCGGGAGTCGGAGTTCTACTTCTAGTTGACTTCTCTGCGGGAGCCTGGCCTACCTAATCTTGCGCTCGATAAACTGAAAGGTTGTTGATCGATTAGCCACATAAGCCAATGTCGTCATAGTTCTTTTTTATGAGCTTTACTTTCAAGCTCATACCTAAAAATACACAGCTTTGCAGCTCCTCATTGTACTTGTACTGCAACAGAAATCTCGGCATCAACCCGCTCAACAATGGGGTAACGCTGATTGGCCGTGTCTAGTGGGGACCGGATACTTCAAAACAAGAAAACTACGGGTTTCTAACCGTTATTTCCTGTTGAAATATCATGTGACTTTGCTCAGAAAAACAGAACCCCCGCTTGCGTTGTCCAACAAACCAAACAAACTGCACGAGTATGACTGGCCTCGTACTATCCTATCACCAACAACCAACAACCAAACCACCATCCAGCAAAGATATTCGCTGGTTTCTTCAACGCCATGTTCAGGCTATACGCTACAGGTAATAACGCCTGGAACCAACTAACCTTTGCCGACACCAACTCCGCTCCACCCATCACTCTCAACCCACCCGATATGGATGCTTTTACTGTGGTTCTAGAATCTCATCATCATATCGAGCTTGTTGCAACCAAGCTTACATACACTTTGAGTATGTCTTTTTCTTTTCTTCTTCAAGTCAAGCTCCAATTTTGGACAAGCCTTACCTTACACCCCCTCCCCGCCCTTCCATTTCCATACCAGGAAAATGCTCGAATGTGCGGACTTTGCCATATAGACCATTCTTTCCATTACATTGTCTCCAAAGCGCTTCTCCATATGCATGGAATCTTCCTATCCTGTCTTCCTTCTGGGTAATACTTGTACCTAAAAAAAAATTTAAAAAAAAAAAAAAAGGCCACGTCAGCAACACACACAGAGATCCAATATATCATCTCTGTGGACTTTTTGTGAGCACACACATCATTACATACCTACAGTGCTGTCGTCAGCATCTCAAAGAAAGAAAATCGGATGCCTAGATATAAACAATAAAGACACGTAATCTATACGATTTATACGGTAACGTAACTGATGATTATATCGTCAATCTAGTAAAGAAAGATTCCAAATTGTTACTAGCAGGATGTCCACCAAATGGTCTCATATCGTCAGATACAGAATTACACGACTTAACGGTTGTCCATGATGGCACTCGTAGCTTTGACATCAACAGTAAGTTTTTTTGTGTGTCAAGATAAACTTTCATTCTTCTTGGCATGTCAATCAACTTTTTTCTCAAGCGAAATCATCAAACTACCATGTTCCTCATCATGAGTCCATATGCCTCATCTTTACATACTCAAAGATAGTCTTTTCCCCCACGTCACTTTGTATATACGACACTAATGCCTGGCCACCCCCCCCCCCCCCCGGATCTCGACCCGACTATCGCTTACACACACACACATCCCCACGCACAATCACATCCTTGCAACCACACGTTGATGAATCATCCTGCCCGGGGCCCCAAATATCAATAGTCACACGGAAAAAGTACACCGAAGCTAACTAGATTCAGATTCCGTCGTTACCTTGAACGCTCTTTGCAATAATGTCGACGTCCCACAATATGGAACCCAGACGATAGTTCAAATGTATGCATACGACACAGGGCTCCTTGTCCTCCTAGACCAGGGCTCTGTCTGGGTCTACGGAGACCCTCGGTTCCCGGCCTGTCTAGGCATCCCATCCAACGCCGTCCCCCCCATTACCACCAGTGTCCGAAATCGCAGTCTTGCACATGTCAAATTCTTCAATGACGTTGGCCCCGTAGTCAAGATATCTGCCGGTGGCTACACACTAGCTGCATTAACTGAAAGCGGTGATCTCTATGTCTGGGGTGGGCGTCCGGGACAAAAAAGTCCGTTTGAAGACATTTCCGATTACCCAGAGTTGGTCGACTCGGATGTAAAGGATGTAGCTATTGGTGGTCGACATGCATTAGTTTTGGGGACAGACGGTGAAGTTTCGGGCAAAGGAAGTAACGATAGTGGTCAGTTGGGCAAAGCCGTTGAAGACTGGCCTGGGGCGTGGAGTCTGCATCTTGAACTCATGCCGGGTGAAGTAGTGGATCAAGTGCATGCAGGGCCCCATACTTCTTTTCTCATTACCAATATTCACGTATAAGGGAGTTGAACGTGAGCCTCTAGCCCAAGCAACCGTCTGCTAATTCACGCTGACGGTATGCGATAACAAAGAAACAACCCCCCCCCCTATCAATTTGCATGTGCTGAATGGATGAATGGTTATGTATGATGTCCAAAGATTGTGCTTGCCTGCTGGTGTATTTGTTTATTCATTCCCTCCACGCTTCCTGGCAACAAAGTTCATAACGTCAAATCATTAAACTAAGAAAAATACCGAAAACACACTCGCACAAAGACACCTTATGTCTATAGGTTGGTCAGGTAGTCGTCAATCTCTTGGGGCGAAAGCTTCCGGAAGCGGGGTCCCCGTGCACCCTCAACACCCTCAATGCCCAAAAGGTGGTCGGCAGGAGGTCCAACGATAGCTATTGACCATGTATGTTAGCAGGCAATACAACTTTCATACCCAGAAAGAAAAAAAATTAATCCTCTAGCGGTTGTAAGAACAGGATCCATGACTTACCCAGCTCAATGGTCTCGCCGCTCATCTCACCTTCAATAGTCTCCTTCAACGTCAAAAGTGCAATGTGAATGGCATCTTCCAACTCCAGATCCTCCGAATACCGCTTCTCCAGAAAAGTCTTGGCCTGAGGCGCCGACTTGCCAATCGCCGTCGCCTTCCACGGGAAGTAACTGCCTGACGGATCAACCTGGTACAACATAGGACCACCCTTCAGAATACCACCCGTCTTGCCAGTCGGCTTCTTCTGCTCCGGCTTCGCCTTGCCAGCCGCCATAGCCTCAACCTCCTCATCGGGTAACACACCTTCATCCCAACCAGCAACGAGCAGAGAGACACCGTACGGGCGAACACCACCAGACTGCGTGGCCTCCTGCATGACGCGAGCGACGTCCTGGACAAGGATTCTCGTGGGAGGGTACTCGTTGAAAATGCGCTTGTAGCCGGTGTGTGAAACTTTGCGGGCGCGGTCGACAAGGACGCGGTAGTCGGGGCCCATGCCGGCATAGACCATGCCAATGTTGGGAGTGATGTCGGCGATCTTGGTGAGGGACGAGGGGTCGGCGAGGGGCGAGGAGGACTTCTTTTCGGTGGCCAGGACAATTCCGTTGGTGGCTGTACAGATCCCGGTCAGCTATAGTCTCGGAAGAGGGGATAGTAGTGTTTGCGACTCACCCTTGATACCGACGGCGGTCACACCTTGGTTGACGGCGTTTAGGGCATATTCTTATACAAGTTAATATAGGATGTCAAAATATAGAAGGTGTCGGGTGGTATTGCATTGTATCGTGCAATTGGAATACTGGCAGCACTTTTGAGGGGAGCTACACACCGATTTGAACCAATTTTCCACTACAATTTGTTAGCGTCGTGATCTTACACAACAAGGTGGGGGATGTTGGAAGTGCGGGGAGCTTTACCTGGGGGAGAAAGTGGTAAGGGAGAAGTTGTAGGCCATTGCGTATGAATTGGAGCTGCAAAATACTAAGAAACCGAACAAAGTGACGTCAAAATGTATCAAGAATAGTTCAAAATGTTTCCAGGCTCAAGATGTTGAGAAGTATGATGCTGTTTTGGTGGTTTAGCTACTTGCTGTGGACCACGAGGCTGGAGCTCCCCTCCCACTAAGCTTCAGGCAACTCCAGTGCGCGTCAAGCTCATTAGGCTGGCTAGTCGGGACAATACTTAGTTATTTGGTGCTCACGTGACTGACAATGTTTGGGGTTAGGGTTGGTTTGGATCATTGTCCGACGAAAAGTGTAACTCGGTCGACAAAGACTTGTCGACAATACATATAATTATATCACATTTTTTCAAGCTTAGTCATAACACTTCTTTCAAGGTAATCAATTCAAGTTGAAGTGTGATGTGAAGCTCACTGATAGCTCTCCAGATCATGTGACATGTGGATGCCGTCTGGCGGATCCTTGTTTTGTCGCAGTGACTTTGCGCTCAAAAATTTCCTTTGTGTAAAAAAAATTCATTTTCCAAGTTATACTTTAACCTCCAACCGTCCTAAGCGGATTACAATGCTTCTAATTTGAAGCTGTATATATTCTACTCTGTTCACTCCAGTACATCCACTCATACTCATTCGTATCCTATCTAGTCTTGGCTTCTCGGAATCTCCTGCTGGGCTTACATCTCCTATACGCGTCCGCGGTATGGCGTCAAGTGACGAGTCCTGCACCCAGTCGCACATCACTGTAAACACATTTCATCTGCACACTCTTAAGTTGCCTCTCAGTTGCTTCTCCGTCTTGAGTCGACTAGTCTGTGTGCAGAGATTAAGATTCGGTGCCGTTGAAGAATTTCTGTCCGTTTTGGGCGGATTTTCGATAAGACGCCCGGCTTCATCTTTCATCGTTGAGGGCATTATCCATTAGAGAGAGTCTCCTTGGAGAATCTTTCCTATCGGATATGCTTTGTGCTTTTGGGTTCCTACTTGGTATAATGGTGCTTGCATCAATGACCTTGGGATGTCTGACCATGAGGCTTCAACTTTGTTTGGTACATTTCGTCATTAGGTTCTTTAGTGACACATGAGCCACTTTTGTCAGGGTCCAAATCAAGCATTGCTATCCCAAATGTGCTATCTGGCACTCAATTGACATCTCCATGCGGCGGCTTCCGCGTCTATTCAGAGCAGCACTTGAATCACGTGACATACAATCTTGATTGTTGCTCTTCCCAAGTAGTTGTCCCTGTTCGCAAGAATATAAAATATTTGCTGCAGTAGACGATGATGTTCTAGGCCCATTCTCGTAATAACAAACCCAGATAATCCCTTTTTTTTGTTTTGGCCTTCGTGTCTGGATAATCGGATCTCCCCCCTCCCCTGTATTTTAAATAGAAACCCTTCTTTCTGGCCTCCAGAAGAAAGCTTTCTCTGCGTGTTATCACTGTTGCCAATTGGCTTTAGTTCTCACTGAATCACAACTAAACTAGCTTGGCAGGGGCCTGTTTGTTTGTTTAAACCCCCCCCCATCCTTCCAACATTTGCCTGTTGTTGTCTTTGGCAGGGCACTGATTTAATCAAGCCAAGGGGCAGGCAAGTGACACCAGAAACTGTACTAGACCCCTCGACCACGCTGTACTGTATTTTCGCTTGCTTCGTGTATACTTTCTTTTGATTCGACACAACAACCGGCCCTGCACACCGCACCGCACTTGCACCAGTCGTCAGGCACGTCTCTGCACCTACCGTCTTGCCTCTCCGCAACCACTTCGAGTGTTAATTGGATCGTCGGATTGGTTCGCTAGCAATCTGGAACCTCTTTCTACTGTTCATCTGCCGCCACAAACCATCCCCCTCCCGACGACCGCGCAACTTCAGAAGAACAACTAAGCTACATCAACCAAGCTTTGGTTCAGCCACCCACTCGCCTTCGCCGATTCACGACCTTTTTACGATCGCGAATACCACTCGTCAGCCTCACGTGGCCTTTTGCCTCTCCGTTTCACCCAAATCCGATTAGTCGACGTCCGTCGCAACAACCATTACGATGCATTACGCCTACCCGGCGCGGAAAAGCTCCAATCCGCCACCCTTCAAACCGCGCCGTTCCAAGATGCCCTCAATGCGGAAAAACCACCTCAAGCTAATTGGTAGCATCTTATTCGTTATCTTTGGTTTCTGGTGGTTGTTTGGCGGTAGCTCAAGTGCCAGCCACAAGCCTAAGCCTCGCATCATCAAGGGCGAGCCTCCAGTTGTTGTCGTGACAGCTTTTGACGGCACTGGTCACCCGCATGACTACATCAAGAGTGTTGAGGACAATCGTTTGGCCTACGCTAAGAAGCATGGTAGGTTAATCCTTTGGTTTCGTATATTGGTTGTTGTTGTTGTTGTTGTTGTTGTTGTTGTTGTTGTTGTTGAACATATCAGTGGCGCGTTTACAATACTTTGCTTCCCCTTCCCCTCGCCCCCTTCAGATAAGCTTTGCGGCTGCCCGCAGTCTAGATGTTTAACAAGATACTGCAATATACATCTAGCATGTGATAGGCGACCATATGAATATCACGGCTAGGCATCCTAGAACTAGCTAACACAACACCATTCATATAGGCTACGGTACCTTTTTTGCTAAGGCTGGTGACTACAATCTTAATGGGGCCCCCATGTCATGGACCAAGGTTGTCGCTGTGCGCCATGCCATGGCCAAATACCCCGAGGCCAAATTCTTCTGGTATCTCGATCAGGACTCCTTCATAATGGATCCAACTGTCAAGCCCGAACGTGACCTCCTCACCAACGCCAAACTCGACAAGACCATCATCCGCGACCACTCCATTGTCCCTCCCGATGGTATCATCAAGACCTTTGGCCACCTGAAGGGCGAGGACATTGACCTTGCCATCACCCAGGATGTCAAGGGTGTCTCTAGCACCAGCTTCATCGTCCGTAACGGCGAGTGGGCCAAGTTCTTCCTGGACACCTGGTTCGACCCTCTGTACCGTAGCTACAACTTCCAACGCGCCGATACTCACGCTTTTGTAAGTCATACTCGCCTGTTTGTCTAGCACTCAATGAATAACAAACATTTATGACTAACACCCCATTTTAGGAACACATCATTCAATGGCATCCTACTATTCTGTCCAGACTCGGTCTCATCCCTCAGCGCTCTATCAACTCGTACCAGGACGCCAACAACGGTGGCCAGTTCCAGGAGGGTGACTTTGTCATCCATATCAACGACTGCACTGCCGCCGGAGAGCGTAGTTGTGCGTCCCTCGCTGTTCCCTATATCCGGAAATGGCGCCAGGCCTTTGGTCTCAAGGAGGCGTAAACAGTTCATTTGTTCTGATATCGTGAGTCTTGAGTCTTCTCCAATATGGAGATGGATATGCAGTAGTAGCTCAGTGGGCTATGCGTATGATCTTGGGGGTCTAGGACATGGGAGTCCATATAGATCGGCAGGCTCGGGCTTTGTATGTATGCATATGTACCTACATACATACATGACGAGCATGCCACGGCACCCAAATAATACCTTGGAGGCCGTGAAAGGAGATGCGGCTGCCATGATGGATGGGAAGTACCCTATCATCTCTTCTTTGATACCTGACGCTTTACATGACCTGTGGTTTTTGTTTCATACATTCTAGAAGGGTTGCCTCTTATGGCAGAGACGTTTGGCTCTTCTGTCTTTTTTTTTTTTCTTTTCTTTTCTTTTCTTTTCTTTTCTTCCCAACAAAATATGCAATCTTTTTTTCTTCTTCTCCCTTCGTCATTGTTATTTGTGTTTAGTTTTGCTGGTTTTATACTTTGATCTTTTGGGTCTTGTATGGATAGATGAAGGTTGGGGATCAGAGGGTTAGGGTGGTTTTTGTTACAGTGTCGGTAGATTATGTGGGAGGGTGTTCCTGGTTCTTGTAATTCTTTTTTATTATCTTCCTTGTTCATGATACGGCGTTCTTTTTATAGTCTTTTTCTTTCGGTTCTTCATCCATTACTATTTTAGTATGTTGATAGTAGCATTGAATTTCCTAAAGTCTTACATAGAGCTTGGCGTTACATGTGGTAGGGTTACACCGATCCCGCCAGTAATGTCTTTTTTATTTATTTTTCGCCAACAATGGTCACAAAATTCAACTGAACACAAACTGACAATTGGTAATAAAACATTATGATATGACACGGGGAAAAAAAAACAAAGAACCAAACTTGACATTTGCCGGAAAAAGACGCTCAACTGACAAGAACCTCAGCTCAACCTTAATCATGATCAGCCTAACCCATAAGCTTTAACTACACCGATTTAGACTGTTGTCTGGTAGCGACTGCTTTGAAAAACTTGGTGGTTTACAAAGACCACTGTCCCTATAGATACATGATATAAGTTGGGAAACCAAGCTTCGCATCATCCAATAATCAACCATCAGCATGGCCAACATTCGCTTAAGAGCTACCGGGGCCACCAAGTAGAGCGAATCTTCGCACAATACTGGGTCCATACTCTTGGTACTGTTTGCATTGTTAGTATATTCATACACCTTATCATCACACAAGAATTTAAAAGTTGTTCTTACCTCGGCCTTGGTATGGCAGTACGAGCGGAACTCGGGGGTCTGACCCAATAGACTACCACCGAACCAGGGGCCATGACGTTGTCTCTTGTGAGTAATAACCTGCACATCCAGACCACCACTTTTGGCACCACCACTGCGAACCTCACTGGCGCGGATACGGGCATCAACTAATTGCTTGATATCACGCTGTAATCTGCGGCCAAAGTCCTTGTACAGAGTGCTACCACCCGACAGCACAACGTTCTTGTACAGTCCTCGTCTAACATCAATGGGCGAAGACTGAATGACATTGTCTACGACAACGGGGAGGGGAGTAAGGAAGTCTGAACTGTAGATCTCGGGGTTAAAGAAAATTTCAGGGGCGAGGAAACGCTCGTAACCAATGTCAATGGTGCTCTGGCGACCACCGGGCTGAGAGACGACATGCTTGAGGAAACGACTACGGTCACGGTCGAAGCGCGCAAATTCCTTGACGATATCAGGGCAAACATAGCAGTACTGCTCCTTGATCTCCTGGGCAGTGCGCAGAGAAGAATCGGGCTCGCCACGGTCACGGAGCAGCGACTGGACAAAGTAGGTGATATCGCGACCGGCAATAGGAATCGACTTGATAGAAGAGCCGATGACGTAACCTTCAGCAACGGGAATGACGTGAGTGACACCATCACCAGAGTCGATGACGGTACCAGTAAGTGAACGGTCTTGCACCTTGGAGGAAGTCCATGAAGCAGCCAGCGCTAGAACAGCCTGAACGGCAATGTACATGCCGGCGCAGTTGAAGGACTCAAAGAAGATCTCGGCAGTGTTCTCGCGGTTTTCGGGTGGGTTAAGAGGCTAGTAGAGTGAGTATTAGCGAAGTGGAATATTATCGGAGCGCAAGATGTCATCGAGGTGGGGTGTCTTACAGGCTCGGTAAGTAGGAAGAAGTGGTCTTCAGGCTCAACACGTAGATACTTGAAGATGGAATTGGACCAGAAGCGCTCCATGTGATCCTATATAATTAATGTTGTTAATATTATCGTTGGCACAGTTGGACCAATCGCAAATGCGACGCATCGTAATCATACCCAGTTCTCTATTTGACCATGACGAATAGGGTAATGCAAACCATAGCCTGGAACGACAATTGTTAGTTATTGCGACAAGCCATTCTTGTAAAAACCAGTGATAACTTACCGGGTCCACTAGCCGCCGAGATGGCCTCATCACCAATGAAGAAATCGAGATCCTCGGTACCACGCTTGGCACTCAAGTGACTACCGGGACCAGCACCGCCGGTGAGGAAAGAAGGCTTGTTGGCAACGGCCGGACGGCCCGAGCCGCTACCACCGCCGCCCGCAGCGGGGCCCTTGGTCGCGATGGCAGTGGGGAAGACGAATGAGGGAGAATCGTTGCCGGCAAAACCTAGGAAGCGAAAGAACAATGGTCAGACGAGTGGGTGGTTCGGCAGAGCTAGGGGGTCCGGGAGATATCGAGAGCAAAGAGGGCGAGGCAAGTATCGTCCGGTCAAGGGCGTTTCGTGATATTCGCAAAGACTAGTACGAAATGCATAGGAGGATGGGTGCATACCGAGCTTCGAGAAACCCGTTCCACTATAAAAAAGGGTTAACCGTCAGTTACACGATCACGAGAGCATCTTTCGGCTTCAATTTCCCACGTCCACCGAAGCTGTAGGCAGCTCAATTGAGGACCTGGAACGGGGCGTAGGACCGCAAGAGTAGCATTGATGGGAAAGGAGCTTACTTGTCCATGACAACGGCGGGAGTTTGGTTCGCCATGATGGGCTGGTAAGTGGCGGCGAATTGTCTAAAACAAATGCGAAAATAGGCCGCGGTAGTCGTCCACCGGAATTGAGAGATTAGAGAAGTGTAAGATTGCAAGAGGACGGCGACTGTCGATGTGGATATGATGACGAGGAGGGGTATTCAATTCGTGAGTTGAAGGCAAAGCCGCTAACTAGCAACTTGGAGCTCTTTAGTTACTTGCTTTCCCATGTCTGTGCAAGCAATGGCTAGCCAGCCTTCCCGCGCCCAGCATTCAGTTGCAGCCCCACCAAAATCGACACCAGCCCCAAGTGCTAACTAAGCCAGCTTCCTACAGCGTTCATATCAGCCTGGGTAGCTTAACTTGCTCCTTCCTTGCTTCAAAAGTAATGGAGGGGGGTCTGAGCACGTGTGAAGTCACGGGGATTGTGTCAATATACTTTTGAGCTCTAACATATATCCATGAAAGTCCATTGCTTACTTAGCTGCCTGGATGAAGTAAGCTTTGAGAATGATACTGCCAACACGACTTACATGATACCCAAGTTGGAAAGCCATTTTCAGAACGACTGGTTCATAATAGCATAACTCTTTGAAGTCATTTGTTATTGAGAGAAAGTTTAAAGCTGTCCTAGTTGGCTTGACATTGTACATTTAATATTTATATAGACAAACCAATAGCATCACACAGTCACAGAATCAAAAAATGGAATATTAACCAAAATTGCCTTCTCAGTGATATATGTTGTACCAGTAGCTGTCTTCATAACCCTTGTGGCTTTGGTCTTCAGAGCTTTGGATTTTATCATGACTTCAGGCAACTACCGACTTCCTGCCTATTTTGATTCTGGCCCTGAAATATTTGACCATCATATTTTGAGGACACAACTTGGAAAAATAAATTTTCTCATTTCCTGACTCTTTGCACCTCACGGCATCTTGCAAAGTTTCTCTATTAGTTTCTATCAAAAATTTATTTCACCTCGTCATTGTCCCGTCCCTAGAGATTCCTCGAGTACCTGAGTACGATCTAACCTTTCTAAAGTTCGTGTGGCATATTCTCAGCCCACGACCACTAAACCACCTGTTTTCGGTTCTCTTTTCCACTTTCGACAGTGAATTTTGTAAACATTTTTTTATTTCATTCAGCAGACTCTTTAATCGCGAACCTACTTGACTTTGGCCTCATCGAAACCATGGAATCGCCAGAAGCCGCCCCTTCGAAACCTTTAATGGCAATCTACGTCCATGCTGGTGCCGGTTACCACAGCCCTCAAAATGAGCATCTACATCTAGGAGTGTGTCGCAAGTAAGAAGGACCAAATATTTTTAGATAATAAATTTTTATACTAACCACTATAAAGTGCCTGCAAAGCCGCCATGGCGATCTTACAAGCTGGAGGTACGGCTATTGAAGCTGCTGTTATGGCTGTCGCCGTCATGGAAGATGCTGAGATCACAAATGCTGGGTTTGGCTCCAACCTAACAATGGAAGGCCGGGTCGAAAGTGACGCTGCGTTAGTAGATCATCTTGGCCGAAGTGGTGCTTGTGGTGCAGTTCCTCGTAAGACGATCCTATCCTCATTTAATGCTCATCATCTAGACTAACAGGAGCTGTTCTTTAGATATCAAGAATCCTATTATGCTTTCCAAGTTGATCTTGGAATCAACCTACTGTGGTCTATCGTTTCGTCGAGTCCCTCCAAACCTGTTGGTAGGCAAGGGTGCTGCTGAATTCGCTCATAATCACGGTATGCCTTTGATACGCAACGAACTCTTGGTATCACGAGGCTCTGGTGAACGGTTTCTGGAATGGAGGCGTGATCTTGAAAAAGCCACCAAACTCTACAAGAAACTACGACAAGGCCAAGGCGCTGAGCTTTCCGTAGCCGATGCCAATTATTTGTCTGTTCCCGCCAAATTCCAGACACCCTCGACATGTCACGCCGGACAACCATCCAACATGATAGATCCGACCGAACCTGCGCCACGCCCAACTAGATTCTTTCGTTCTTCTAAGCGCCTCAAGAAGGATAGCACAACACAAGAACCTGGAGCCTGTGGTCTCGCCTCAATATGCTATCCAATTGCCCCCAAGGATGAACTGGAAACCACAGTGGGGGGTACAAGCGACGGATTGCCTACTAGAAAACGGCCTTTTCATGAAATTGAAAGTCTAAAACCGCCAGCCCTTTCTGATATACGCCCCGAAGAGTTCGGGATACCTCCACTTGGTCATGACGACGTTGTTGATACTGTGGGTGCTATTGCCATTGATTGTCGGGGAAACATTGCTGCAGCTGCTTCGTCAGGTGGGATTGGAATGAAACATCGGGGTCGAGTAGGGCCTGCAGCTTTGGTTGGAGTGGGTGCAGCTGTTATTCCGTGCAATGCTGAGGATGAAGATGCAGTGTCCATCGCTACTATTACCAGCGGTACCGGCGAGCACATGGCAACAACCTTTGCTTCCCAAATGTGTGCCCAACGCCTATACCATGGGACCCGGAAGGGCAAAAACGGACGAGATGTCCAAGAGGACAACGAAGACACCATTTTGGAGTCATTCATTCAACAGGACTTTATGGAGCACCCAGGTGTCAAGAACTCCTCGGCGCCGGCTGCCATTGGTGTTCTCGCGGTTAAGAAGACAAACTATGGCGTTTATTTTTATTTTTCACACAACACTGATTCATTCGCGGTGGCTTCCATGACCTCTGATGACCCTGAACCACTTTGTGTTTGTTCGAGACGTTCCACCAAGGGATCAACCTCAGTCGCTAGAGGCGCTCGCAGGTCGAGACATTAAAGAAACTGACACCACTAAGTATTTAGAAGATAGTAGTTCTCAAGTTCATCAATAATATATCCTTATGTACATACATACATGTATTCTTCGCTCAATGACTTCCTCACATGCAGCAAGGAAGCTTGTTCAGGATTATATGATACATAAATTCGTTATAGTGATTATTATGAGTTTGCTGGAATATACAGTCCTCACTCTATGGGGTCTAGTTTTGGTATACGAAGAAGACGAAAGAAAAGAAAAGAAAAAAAGTAGCAAATACGGACTCAAGGTCTTGGAGTAGCACTCCCTGTTTCTGGAGTACCCGTTCCATTAGTCGCCACCTTCTTCTTCTTCTTCTTCTTTTTCTTGGGTACAACAGCCGGTTTCGCGCCATATGAGCCAGTCTCTAGTTTCGTCCCACATGTCAAACACTCCGAGTTTGGCGGTACCTCACAAAAGATACTCAAACAAATAGAGCATACATAGCCGGTGTCTACAACCTTGCCATGACAGAAGCAAGCAGCGCGGAAATCGACTGTTGTGTGTGATGCCGGAATTAACCGGGCAGCAATTTCATTATCTGACGAGAAGCCGACCATTAGGTACTGGAGGAATCCTCGAGGTTCAGGTGCGCGGAGGAATGTGCCGTTGGTGATAAAGCCGGCCTGTTGTAACAAGGTAGCATCACCACAGATCGCCAAGGTATCAATCGCAATGTTGCTATGTGCGGCCGCAAATACGGCATTCATGATTGGAATATACTGAGATGGCTCTGAGTCGGAAACAGATATAACGAGGATGCGCCCGCTAATGCGTGGCTTGGAGGCGGCATTGATTGGTTCTTCGTCTGCTGGGCCAACTTTGGCGGCGTTTACGTTGAGGAATGTGCGGTTTATATAGTTAAGGGCTAGCGTAAGTGCGCCGGAAAGCTGGGTGGTAGTGCAACTAATATCCGACTCAATAGTGCTAGCGACGAGCTTCTCATAGCTATCAAGTACGGAATTCTCGATGTGGATTAAGTTGGCTTCCTTGTGTGCAGAACCTAGAGGGGGGTTGATGGTCGCATCTTGCATGGCGATGTCGCCATCGCTCTCGGTTGGTGGGGAGTGTGGTTGCGGGTAGAGCCAAGCGGCACGGTTTGTGTGGGAGGCGATAATGGTCACTTGATTGGCGGTACCGATAGCCATGTGAGCGTTGAGGAAGACAAGGAGGTTGGCGATAGCTTTAGAGAGGGGGAGTTTCTCGTGGAGAGCGGCCCATGCTCGAGGGTTTGTGTCGAGGACTATGGCGAGGATGGAGGCGGAGGTGTCGGTATTATCACCACTAGCCACAAAGTGGTCAGAGGCGTCGACGGCGTTCATGGTGGAGTGAGTGGGTGATCAGTAGACTTAAGTCGTAGAGGTTACAGGTGATCGACTACAGAGTTTGGGGGGGTACAAATGGAGATCATATAATGGCATTACACGCATTGCGCAAAAGAGCAGAACTTGATGACGAGCAATAGTTTGGTTGGACATAAGGAATTGGAAAGGCTGAAGGATCATAAATTTGCGACAAGGCTACCAGAACAAGACCCACTTCTGCACGACAAAGAAAGCCAAGCTTCAACGCCAGTCCACGTGACTGCGCTCCGTTCCCCAGTACAGCTCGGTAAACGATAAGATAAGCGCAGCAACCCTGGTCCAATGGAGGGGCAAATAAAGTGGCGTGAAGGAAGGCAAGCTATAAGCTTCCGGCAAAAAGGAAGCCTTCGACTTACATCAGAGGAAGGTGCGAATATCTTGCTGTTTTCGTATTTTGGAGAGATTTGTGGAGGATATTCTCTGGTCTTCTTTATATCTGTCACGACTTGATTACAAAACTTTTGAGATTTCTTTTTCTTGTTCTTTTCGCAAAATAAATTCTCCATTTTCAAATTACGCATATTCGTCGTTTTGTTCACACAGCTGGTCTGAAAGACACATATCACGATGGCTTCCACTACAACCGTTACCGCCGGGCAGGAATTCACAGACAGTGAGAACGATGTCCAGCTCATCATTGCCCGTCTAATGGAGGGCGGTCAAGAAGATGATGAAACCTGCAAAGATCTTGATCAACTCACCAGATACTTCAGCGACGATCAGAAGTCACAATCTGATTCTTCATATCGGACCATCACCCGTGTGGTTGATAATGATTGTGTCGATACACTGCTCGGTTACCTGGATATGCGCCAACCCGAGATTGTCCGCGGCCATGCGACCCTCACCATGTCTTCCTACTTCCAGGCTGCAGGCCAATCCGGCTCTGATAACTTGAAGGCTTTCTTCCTGGGGCGTGTTAAGCGTGGAACCTATGATGATTTCATTGTAGCATTTTGTGTTGCTGCTGCCGCTTTTCCAGTGGTACCCGATGTCACAACTGAGTTGTTCCTTGAGGAGGGCTTCCTTTCGAGCCTTGGTCCGCTGATGCGGCGGAAGTGGAAGAGTCGCAAAGTTGAGACGGCGTGTCTCGAAATGTTAAGTGCCGCCTGCATGAATAGTCTTTGCAGAGAAGCGGTTCAAAAGTACTGTCTAGAATGGCTAGATGAGATCGTGGCCCAGGACCCCGAGGGCAGTCCTAAGCCGAAAGTCACGGAGCCTCAACACGATCAACAAGAGGGCTCCATCTCAATGAGAAGGCATTCCCAACAGGTTCAGAAACTGGCCGCCGTCATTCTTGCCAAGCTTCAGGTATGTTTGTCCAAGATTCCTTCAAGTGTAGTCTATATTCGACTTTCATATCTCTTGTTAGCTGACTGACCGACAGAATGAAGGCCATACCTACCCCACCGAATAATAACCCTGAAAAACGGGTCACTACCGCCGCTACCTCTATTGAAGGTTTATCAAGCATGTTTACGGAGATGTTGGTGGACGACGATAGAGACCGGAGCCATAGTCAGGCCATTGAGGGTCTAGCTTATGCCTCCCTGCAACCTGCTATCAAGGAAAAGCTCGCCCATGATGCCAAGCTTATGAAGAACCTTGTCAAAGAGCTTGAAATTGCTCCGCCTCGGTCTCCTCTTACTTATGGAGCTCTTAGTGTATTTGTTAACCTTACACGTTATCGCCCAGTCTTGACACAAGAGGAAGAGCGGATGAATCAACTGAAAGCCTATGCCAATGCAGCAGGCAAGATTCCTAGGCCGAATCCGCTAGACGACAATGAACATGTCGATGAACGATGCAAGCTAGTGTACGAGGCCGGTATTGTTCCCGTGTTGGTTTCCCATAGTAAAAACGGTTCTCCGGCATCTCTCTTTTTGATTGTCAACATCATCAATTCCATTGCATCGAATAAAACTGTACGAGGCAGGTTGGCTCAGCAAGGTGCTATCAAATTGGTCATCACTGCTTGGGCTACTTTGCCTCGGGATGAGCATGTGGGCAAATACTTGGCTGCTCAAGCTCTTGCTCGCATTATGATTAGCACGAACCCCGCCATGGTGTTTGGCGGTAACGGAAGCATCTCTCAACATGCGGCTATCCCTCCTTTGGTCACTCTTCTCACTCCTGATGAATCTTCTGGCCAGAGGAACCTACTCCCTACATTCGAAGGCCTCATGGCTCTCACTAACCTTGCCTCTCTCAATGACTCTGATACTCAACGGGTGGTTATCAAAGTTGCATGGGGGAAGATTGAAGATCTCATGCTTGTCAGCAACACCATGGTTTGCAAGGCTGCCGTCGAGTTGGTTTGTAATCTAGTACAAGATCCCGAAGGTATCGCTCTGTATGCCGATGGCAGCCCCCAAGCAAACAACCGCCTACATATTTTGTTAGCTCTGGCTGATGCAGAGGATATGGGTATCCGTATGGCAGCTGGTGGTGCGTTGGCATCCATGTCAGGTTTTGATGGAGTGATTGATGGAATCTTGTCTCGAGACAAGGGCTTGAATGTAGTGTTGGGGATGTGCGGGGAAGCGAGTGAGGATCTGAGGCATCGTGGTGCTGTTGTCATTTACAACATGTTGGCATCTGAGTCGGAGTCCGGGAAGAAGGCTAGGCGGGCTATTGCGAGTCAGGGCGGTGTTGAGGTGTTGATGGAGTGTGCCAAGACGAGTCAACGTTCAGAAGTTGTGGAGGTCATTGTGAATGGACTTAAGCTTTTGTTAGAGGCCAAGGACGAGTAGAATGGTGTCACGGTTTCATATGTCTTACGTAGTCGACAGTGGCAATTTTCTATATTGTCAAAGTCTTAAGATGAATATTCAAATGTACAATTTTATCATAATGCATGCACCCATTTTATGTATCCAAATAATGCCCAATCCCAGTGATATCGTTTTATACAACCAAAAACCCAATCTCCATCTGTTGCTGACTCAGCCGATACCTCTTTTCGACGACTTAGACCTCGACAATCACAGAGTCTTCTTCCACCTGCTTCGGCTTGTCAACCCGCGACATGACACAAGCTCCCTCCACGTGGCCTGTCTGCGGGAAGAAATCAAATCCACGCAGACTCTCTACTTCATAAGTCACACCACCGGCCTCCTCAGAACCTCGCACCAAGAACCCAACGTCACGCGCCTGCGTGTGCACATTGCACGAGATGTAAATGACTCTCTTGGGCGCGAACCGCAACAACTGCTTCAGGAAATCCTCATCACAACCCTTCCTCGGAGGGTCAAGAATCACCAATGTCTCATCAGCCGGGTACGTCACACTCTTGAAGAGCTCACCGGCGTCGGCCGCAATAAAGGAGCAGCGCTGCTCGTCCATGCCGTTGAGGCGGGCGTTGTCACGGGCATAAGTGATAGACTGTTCGGCAATGTCGATGCCGACGCTGTTGACGAAGAGGTCGGAAAGGGAGATGGTGAAGAGACCGGAGCCGGAATAGGCGTCGATGAGGTACTTGATGGGGGAGGTGGCGGCAGTAGTGGTGGGGGGGTGTACGTTGGCGCGGACGTACTCGGTGAAGAGTTTGAGGATGGAGTTGTTGTTTTGGAAGAAGGAGCCGGCGGGGTTTGTGAAGAGTTTGCCGTTGACGTATTCGGTGGTCATGGCTAGAGCGTTGGTCTCGTAAGTTTTGACGTCGACGCAGTCTTCGGACTCGACCATGACGGTGTCCTCTTTGTTAATCTCTGCGGGGATCTCTGCGCTATCTTTAGGGTACCGCTTTGTGCTTTCACGCAGCAGGAGCGTCGCGCCGCGGGAGTATTGGTCGAGGTTGGCGGCGACCCGCTTCCGTTCGTTGATGACACCCTTGCGGACTACTGGGGTACCAATAGGGCAGTCCTCAATGTCCATGACCTTCCGACGGCCCTTTAGCATGAAACCAATCTCGGGCACGCTGTCAAATTGCGGCTTTTCACCCTTGCGCTTTAGCGCACGGCCACCTGGTGGTCCATCAAAGTGTGGGGTGAGCTTTGTGCGGTAGCCGTACTGGAGGGGACTTCCGATAGTCTCGCCAACGGGCACGGGAAGATCGATACCGGAGAAGTTGAGGAATGCTTTTTCGACGATGCGTTTCTTGATTCCCAATTGATCGTTGTAGTCAAGCATCTGGAACTGGCAGCCAGCACACTTGGAGAAGTATTGGCATTGGACACGGGAATCGTCGCGGCGGGGAGACGGCGTGATGATTTCGAGGAAGTCGGCCATTGAGTGTTTGTCTTGGAGAAGGTGGCGGACGACCTTTATCCGGGCGATGTCACCGGGAACAACGAAGGGGACTGTGTAGATTTGTGTGATTTCAGAGTCTTTTTGGATGGCGAGACCGTCGCCGGTGGATGACAGCTCGTGGACTTCGACTTCAATCTCGGAACCCTGCGGGGGCAGAGAGGAAAGTTCGACAAAGACATTCGGGTCGATGTCGCGGTCTTTCATTAACGCGAGTATATCCAGGCGCAGGACATCTTCGGAGGAGCCCTGGGTGATGTTCTTTTCACGTTTTGTCTTCTTTTTCCACGGGCGGCCGCCTTGGGGTTTGCCACGCTTTTGGGGGGCACTGCTCGACATAGTGAGTGGAGATTTGTGGTGAAAGGAGGTGAGAAAGATGGTGGGGATAAAGGCCCGGGAAGAGAGCACTCGGGTTGCTGAAAGTGTGCCAGCAAGAGTGCGGTCGAAAAGATGGAGGGCGCTGCACATGGACAACCTTGCTATTACCTATTAGAGCTACGGTTATTGGTAATTGATTTGAAAAGTGAAGTGTCTATGAAAGAGAGAAAGCCCAATGGCGAATGCCCAACGAGATAAAGACTCGCGATTTACGGATGACCCTTTCCTAGTCAATATCGCATGATCGTGAAGTCGATTTTGCTGCAAAATCTAAAAAATTTCAGAATAGCATTAGCAGCGCATGTTCTGATTGGCCGATAAGCATTATCGCTGACCATGAGGATTTTGATGTCCCTCATTGGAGGGAGGAAATATAACCCTATTACAGTTAGTATAACCCTACAAGACAGCGATATAAAAATATGAAGACAAAAAATAATATTTCATAAACTTTTCATAAGTGTTGGTATGGAAGTACCCCCTCAACCTAAATACGAGATTAATTTCTCGCTACTAAAAATCATGAATGATATATTTGGCAGCCAGGCTAGCCCAGTTGATACTTCTGCATACAAACTAGGAGTTTCTGTAGAAACTAATATTGGCATCATGCAGCAAGACCGACAGGCCTACCAAGGGGCAATATGACAAGGACCAGAAATCCAAGAACAGAGTCTTTGGTACAGTATTAACAAATACACTCATGGCAAGCGGAGAGTACGGAATAGAAACGTTGAATGAAGACTGACGCTTAGTTGGATCGGGACACGGAGACAAAGACGTCATGACTATCGTAACTGTGATGCTTATGTCTCTTTTGGTTCTTTTGGGGCAAAAAGAACATCAAAGTGAACTCAGCAAACCCACTACATTTTGCTCATCTGCCCCAACCAGGTGTAATAGGATGCCCTTCCCCCCCCCCCCCCCATGTGCTCATCAACAACACCCAGACCAAATCATGATTGTAGCCAATAGTCATGCAAAACTAGTCCTAATGCAGTGACAGGCTGTCTAAAAGAAGAAACCCTGTATTAGATAAACCAAAGCTTTGGTGGGTAAACTTGGAACTTTGTTGATTGTTGGGGGCTACTAGCTATTTGGATTTGCTGCTAAAGATGCCGTAAAGAGTTCAAGGTATTCAGGGTAGAATGCATTTTGAAGGAGTTGGCTTGAATCGTGAGGTTTGATAGTTGCAAGTAGTATCATGCCAGAAGTTGAGGAAACATAGCTTGTTGAGGAGATGAATTTGCCATGATGGCGTCATGTGATACAGCGGTGAGCATATCAAATACTGTCGTGTTAGTGAGCTTAGGTATGTAAAGACGCCGGGGCGATGAGAGACGTTGAATAAATCCATTGGTCTTTGTGGAGAAACCTCGAGACAAGTTTCAAACCTTTTGTTAACTTTCACATGTCTTTTAGGCTAATTCATACAGTGGTGAAATGGTTGGCTTATAGTGACTACTGGTCACTGGTTAAACAGGCCTATAATATATCTGAACTGAATCAATCAACAATGATTAATGTGTAATGTTGAAGTTTTTGTCACGTGAACTTGGCACGCCGTCCTGGCAAAATCCTTGTGGGTGCCGAGGTAGGTAATTGCATTTTTTTCTTTTCTTTTCTTTTCAAGTACATGCGTAGGTAGTTGCTCGAATTCTTGTTCGCATTCACGACGTTCCTTCTATAGTCGGATGATCAGAAAATAAATCTTAGGTTCTTTCCTTATTTTTCAAGTTTTTCGAATTCTTCAGCCTTGCGTATGAAAACTCTGTTCCCGTAGCTAAAATTCTAGGATTACGTATCAACAGCCGATTATCCGCCGGCTTCAAACGGTGCTCCTATTACATTGACGAGCTTTGTTGGGGCCAAATCGTTTAGCCATTTCTCATCCATTCACTCATGAGCCGGTGTGCATTCTTTTATACCTACTACAGCAATCTATCTGCCCAACTGCTGCATGAGCTTGACCTACCCAAGTACCCTACATTACAACATCATGCTGCATGACACGATCAAAGCCGCCTCAGCGTTTTAGCCACCCAACAGTCTCAACAGCCCTGCTCGTTCATGTACACAGCAGACTTAGATATAATCGCCAGCTCTTCTTGCTTATGTGTCTCGGCCATACCTCTTCGTCCGTCCTATCCGCTCATTGTCTGAAACCACAAGCTGTGCACCGTCAACGTTACCTACTGTACCGAAGTTGGCCAGGGCTAATCCCGCCGCCTATCCTTTTGGCCCATCCTATTATTCCTTTAAACCTCACCGTGCCGCTTTTAGTCGTCCTGTTTGGGCCTTTCTGCTGCTACATAGAAGGAAAAGGAAAAGAAAAAAGAGAGACCTGTGCTCCTGCATCTCTGACATCCAACCATCCACTAGCGTGCGATACTTGACACCTCTCTCACCGTCGTTTTCTTCTTCTTTTCTTTTCTTGGCTCGTTCCTGATCTCTAGCTTGTGATTTGAGGCCTGTTCGTCAACAAGAAGAAACGATTCATCATCCTTTACCTGCTCCTTTTCCCCTCTTCCTTTGGGTCTACTTTGAAATCTTTATATCTCGCAACAGAACAGAACCCGCTTTACCCCCACCCACCATCGGCTTCTCACATATCTTCGCCGCTTGTTTCCCTTGCATCTCATCTCGTGCATACGGATTTCAACGAAAACGACGCTGGGCCTGTGCCGACTTGGACCAAGCTCACCTGCATATACCGACATACAACCATACAAATCATTGCGATTTTTACTTTGCTTTTCCCTGTCAATAGCACTATCCGGCAAGTCTTTATCTACACAACAAGTGCCACATCAACAAGCTTCACTACAACAACAACAACAACAACAACAACAACAACAACAACAACAACAACAACAACAACAAACCGGTATACTATCCGTTGTTGTCTCCTGAATTGCGCTCTCACGCTTGCCTGTCTCTCTCTCTGCGTCTATTCCTTTTGCTTCCTCCGCAGAACCCTGCTCCCGCTTATTCTTTTTCCAACTCCGCCATTGTCCCCTCTCAAATACCCTCCTCCCTCGCCCCCCAAGTCCATTACCCTTTACAGGTCCTGGATAAAAGACCCCAACCGTCCTTCCTCGTCGATCTACTCTTCTTTCTTCTACTTCCGCCTTCTCCCTCCCTCCCTTGAACACCAATTTTCTTCTTTTACTCTAAAGGGTTCCCTGTTCACAGCTTGCTTTGGGCCTTGGCAGTTGATCCGTTTGCGAACACAAAACGAGACGCATTCCAATCGCCCACACCACTAAATCAACCTGCAGAAAGTGTCACATCACGTCTCGCTCTCCTAGCTGCCAAATCAAGCCGACCCAGTCTTTCCATCCCTACAAACCACACGACCAAGCAGCCCCAACTTACTGCTTATCAAACCTCCTGGTCGCCTATACCTAATTACGCCTTTCGAACCTCTCCTTTTTGATACTTGTCTGGTCGTGTCTATACAGCCAAACCACCACTTCAAAAGGCAATCGGTGCCCTTCATAGGAGTGTCTGTGGCTCCTGTCCCTTTTCCCTCCCACGGTCTCGAGATCACAGACAAGCACATCATCATCACCACCTCCATATCTGGGACAGGATCTGAATCTTCTCGGTTCTTGTGCATCTTAGATCAAGATGCAGTACGTACGGAACATCAGTGACTCCATATCGACGACCTGGAATTCGATCAACCCTGCCACTCTCAGTGGTGCTATCGACGTCATTGTGGTCGAACATGAAGATGGTTCACTCTCTTGCTCACCATTCCATGTGCGCTTCGGCAAGTTTTCTCTGTTGCGACCATTTGAGAAAAAAGTCGAGTTCATGGTAAATGGAGTGAAGCAGGACTATTCTATGAAGCTTGGAGAAGGCGGAGAAGCTTTCTTTGTTTTTGAAACCAGCGATAATATTCCGCAAGCACTACAAACATCGCCTCTTGCCTCCCCGGCCGCCAGTCCTCGAATGTCGCCTGCTAAACTTGGCGCCGCTCACGACGACCCCGATTCTTTCAATCTCGACGATGACTCTACAACAAAGTCCAGGCGATCTCCCAAGGTTCTAGCAACTTCTTCTGCTGATCTGAATGAGGACGGTAAGCCCACACCACCATGATTCCTCCATGTAACTATACATCGGCGCATCCCGCTAACCAAATGTGCTCTTATCATAGGCTCCCTTACCTCCCTTTCCTCCCCCCCGCCCGATTTTCTCACTGCGCGCGCCAAGTCTGAAGAATGGCAAAGTCCCAAGGCGCTCGACACTACCGATGCTGGCTGTGACGTTCGATCTACTACACGTGAATCTTCCCAGAAGGACGATTCAGCTGCTATCACTGGGCGGTCTGGCAGTCCGCCTCCCCTACCCACAAATGAGGCCATTGAAAGAGCTATTGCCCTTTCCAAGGAGCTCTCTGCTGCCAACATTCCCAGCCAGATTACCGATACCGGTGATTTGATGCTAGATATGACTGGGTTCAAGAGCAACGAAGAAGACGTCTTGAAAGCTGAGATTCTAGCCCGTCGTATTTTGTCAGAAGAACTAGATGGAAACTACGACATTGGTGCGCTGTTCGGATTGGACGAGCATGGAAACTTGTGGATTTACCACAGCGAGGAAGCCAAAGAGGCTGCCATGAAACGCACTCTTGATACGGCTATGCGATCAGGCAGCAACAACAATGATGCTGCGTCGGACCCGGGCTACCAAAGTGACGGTAGCGATGTTACCTCATCACACCATCCCACTCACGGCCATCGCCGGTCTGAATCTGATGCGGGGCATATGCAGCTCCAGAACAGAGCTGGCGCATCGTCGGACGTTGCTCCTGCCGGTGATCCTAATCGGAATTACGCCAAAACGCTGCGCCTGACTAGCGACCAGTTGAAGGCCCTAAATCTTGCCCCGGGCGAGAATGTCATGAGCTTCACTGTCAACCGGGCTACCTGCCAGGCCTACATGTTTCTGTGGAAGCACGACGCACCTGTCGTTATCTCGGATATCGACGGCACTATCACAAAGTCGGATGCACTGGGTCATGTGCTCAACATGATTGGTCGTGACTGGACACACTCTGGCATTGCTAAGCTATATAGCGATATTTCAGCCAATGGCTACAATATCATGTACCTGACTTCACGGTCAGTTGGTCAGTCTGACACTACACGTGCATATCTGAACGGTATCATGCAGGATAGTTACCGTTTGCCACGCGGTCCCACAATTTTGTCTCCTGATCGAACATTTCACGCCCTGCGTCGTGAGATTTACCTCCGCAAGCCCCATATTTTCAAGATGGCCACGCTTCGTGATATCCGGAACTTGTACGGGCCCGAGAGTCGGCCATTCTACGCTGGTTTTGGCAACCGTTTGACGGATCAGATTTCTTACCGCACGGTTGACGTCCCGCGCAACCGCATCTTCACTATCAACTCCAACTCGGAAGTATCCATGGACCTTTTAAGCCTTAACACGCTCAAGATGACCTACATGAACATTAACGAGGTCGTCGATCACTATTTCCCTCCCGCTAGCACCATGGTTAAAGGAGGCGGCGAAGAGTTTACTGATTTCACCTACTGGCGTGAGCGCCCCCGTGATCTTGACGAATTCTCGTTTACTGCCTCTGAATCAGATGATATTGTTGATGAAGAAGAGGAAGAAGAAGAAGAAGAAGAAGAAGAAGAAGAAGACGAAGACGAAGAACTCGACGATGAAGATGAGGAACTTGAGGAGGAAGAGGAAGATGAAGAATATGCTGATGACGAAGATGAGGTGGAATCTACTGGAAGTGCCGAAGAAGAGGATGAATACGATGAAGAGGACTTGGAGAATTCGGTCAGTAGTTTGGTGGAGGCGGCGGCAGCTCTGGCAAAGAAGACTATGGATAGAGCTGCAACTTCGACGCCGACGCATGCAGTACCGGATGTTAGTGCGCAGTTGATCACTGGGGTGAAGAATTTGTCGGTTTCGAGGAATGGGGAGAAGGTATAGAACGGAGAGGAGAGAGAAGAGGAAAGAGGGGGGTGGGTGTAACTGAAGAAGGTGTGTCCTGATTGCTGTTGTTGGGACAAATGATTGGATAGATACGGAGGGGTGTCGTTACATATTGCTGAGTCATGACCATGAGTTGGTTTTTCTTTGGGTTCTTTTGTTTTCTTTTCATCTTTGGTTGTTTGTTTTCTTTTCGATTCCGCCGTCATATAGTCGTTCGTCTTGGTTTTATCTTTTTTTTGTTTTCTTGCGTTTTTTGCGTTTTTTTTGGGAGTTTTATATCTCTACTGCATCTTGCTGGCGTATCACTGGAAGTCTTCATTTTCGTTTCCTTTTTTTTTTCATAGTTTTCTTTTGATACATATCATCGGACAAGTTCTGGTCTGGCATTTCAACATACAATCAATTTCTTGACCCTAAAGTACAAAAAAATGTTTGGTCGTGTGAATAATGCAATTATCGTGATGTCAATTTCACAAGATAACCAATATGGTCATCACGGCTGTTAGCGAGAACGACGAGCTTTGTGTTACCAAATACTCGGACAAGTTCAAAGTACCCAAGATCCGGTAACTACCTAGAGGTACAAAGTCACGGTTCCAACCGGAGCAACTACCTATTTCCTCCCCCACTTATCCACCATCGCCACCTTCCATCCCTGGAACTCTCTCGCCTCGACCGGCAAAGCCCGATATGTCATCTCCAACGCCGTCACCGCTTCCTTGATAGCATCCTCCGGCCACACCAACTCCTTGACATCAGAACTCGCGCCATCCAACAGTTCATCCGCCTCAGTGGCCGTGATAAACCTAAACATTAAACGAATAGCCGTCTGTGCCTCGACGAGGTCTGTCGCCGAGTATGTGGTATTGGGATTAATGATCCAGAGATATAGTAAGTCCTTGTGACTGTCTGTTGGGATTGGTCGGTCTGGAGCACTGCTGATGAGGCGTGGTGTCGGTAGGAGGATGGATTTCGAATAGCCGGATTGGGACATTGTGGCGAGGAAGGTTCCGGCTAGACAGGTAATACTGGATGGTGGTGGGACGGGACTGGCGGTGTGGACTTGCCATTTGAATAGGACGGTTGAGGTTAGGGGGGTATCGTGGCTGCCGACGCGGAGGTTGCATTGGGAACAATGAACAGGTACGGGTGGCGGTTTGGCGAAAGAGACATTGGATGGGGAGGTGTCGGGTGATTGGGGTAGGTGGGTGAACTACGCAAGGGGGCAGTGGATGTCAGCTAGGAGGTTCTTGATTGTTCTACTATTATAATATCTACATGCACATACACACAATATCTAGAGATGGTATATGTCCCTTCTTCTGTATAATCCCAAAGCTCCCGATGCCTTCCAGGAGCTCCTAGTGAAAGTCAGAGGTCTTGTAACATAGTAGGCACCTTTGCTCTGATCTGAGTCTCAGGGAGAGAAACTGGGAGTTAAAGGGGCCGTGTAAGGCGGTGTTTCTCTTGGGGTTTTGTATCGATGACCAGACCATGGTGGATATGTGTAGCAAGTAGGACCCTCACGTGCGTGGTTTCCAGAGCATAGACGACATGGTCACCTTCTTTTGACCCCGACATAACATGTAGGCATTATTTATAATTTCATGCATCGGATATCCAAGTGTTCTTACCTGTACGCCAATAACATCACTATCCACAAACAAAAACGACGTCAAATCGGCAAAACCCACTCCTTTTTGCGCGGCAATGGTCCCATTCGCACCATAGGCCCTCTGTGTTAGATGAGTATGTTCTTCGATGCCATGCGGTACATCCGGCTTATGACAATGCCAAAACTCCATCATCTCGGCCCAGTTCTCACTCGGCAAATCCTTCCACGCCGACACCGTCCCCTCCTCCACCAAAACCCCTCCACACCCCCGACACTTGACGGGAGCCCCAATCGTCAAATCACAAGCCTCCCACGGCACATGTGGGTGCTCATGAACATAGTGTGGGATGGCAACAGTAGCCGCCAGTGGTAACTTCCAGGTAGCGGAGCAGCGTGAAGGAGCGAGGGTGAGGGTGGTTAGCGGGAGGACAGGAGGAGCGGAAACGGCGGCGGGGAGTCGGAGGATGTGGGTATTGGAGGCATGAGAGATGAGGAGACGTTCACCGGCATCAATTATTTGGATACGCGTTGATGAGTCCGCAGGTGACGGGAACGTCACGTGAACTGATACCTGTCTCAACGTGGCCAGGAGCTCTGCATATATAGTGATACCTACGGCCATGATCTGCGAGTTAAAAGAAAAAGAAGAGAAAAAAAAGCAAACGTTGTTTCCACCCTGTCTATCCAATTAAGAACAACACAAAAGAATTGCATGTGTTTGATCACCACAGCCCAAGATACCCTTTCTTTTCCTTTTCTTCCGCTCAACGATAAGAGATGAAATGAGATGGAAAGAAATGAAACCCGACAATCTCTTCCCTGCTGTGTCCGGAGAACCGGGGGGGTATGGTCACTAGCGGTGGATAAAACGGACAAGGCGATGATGAGCTGAGGCGAGGGTGGAGGGGAGGCGTTGGCCGGTGGATGGGGGGAGTGGTGGGCGCTTGCGGTCGTGGTTAGCCTTGTATTTTTGTGATATTTCGCGAAATTAATGGCTGTTGACGATAAAATATAGAATGGGTGAGGAGAGGAAGAGAGGAGAGTAGGCCTGGAGAGATAGACAGACGAGTAGAAAGAGAGAAAGAGGTGAATTTGGCGGTGATGAGATGAAAGCTGGGGGGATCTGATGATGCAATGAAGTTTGCATGTTGCCGTTACTGTCGAACAAGGTTGATCCATTTTGCCGATGTTTAACCGTGATAACTACAACTCCTTTTTCAGAATGCAATACAACGATATTGTGACGACCGGCGATAAAAAGAAAACAAAAACAAAAGAATTTGATGGTGAATGTGATTCAAAGATTTTGCTATTTGGAATAATCATTTCGTCACAATTTATCTGGTCAAGTTCCTGATTTCGTCAATAACAATAAGGAGGCATTATGAATGATAGTCATAACGTGATATTCTCTGGGAAAATTGGTTCTTTGCTCTCCAACCCATAGTCTGTTGCTGGTCCATCTCCAGATCTGGTTTGATTTGAAACTAGCACCAGTATTTCAAGGCGTAGGTACATCAAGACCGCGGCAAAACCAGGAGATGATGATGACCGATTACCAAGAAGCAAGACCGAGGTTACCAATAAAAATCCCCTTCAACATCAGTAAGATCCTTCCTACCTTTTTGTTGAGTTTAATTTCCCATGTTGTCTACGTGACATGAATCACAGAAAAGGGATCAAGCACAAACAGGAAAGAAAAGAAAAAAAAAAACTTGCTCAGTGACAAAAAGACCAAAAGAGCTTTGCCACGATCCCAAAGATGGAAGGTTTCCGTGTAGATCTAGAGATGCTTGGACCATCATTAGGAATTAATAAAAGAATGTGATTGGATGGTCTTTTTAGGTTGGGTGGGTTGGGAACTAGGGGATGATATGGATAAGAGAGGGGTTGTCAACGGGCCGAAGTTGTTAGGAGACGGAGGGGGGGGTGTAGAGGTAAGCATGGTGAAGATAATTGGAAAGAGAGTTACTTGGCTCTCAGACCGCGAACTAGTGATATATAGGACCAAGTTGAAAGAATGGGGTTTTTAGTGTTAACGTGCCAAGTGATTTGTCGATCGTGATGTTGGCAAAGGACACTAAGTTGTTGGTTCAACCAGTTTTCAAATACATAGGCAGGTTGGAAGCTGTATATTACAGGTATACTTCACAATGAATAATTCACAGATGAAACCAAAACGGTTGTTGATATGTTTTATGATATTTTGTTTGGCCAATGATCATGAGATCAAAGATACTATAGAAAGATATACAAGAAATCAAACTAAACACACGACAAGATAACAACCAAACTCCATTTTTAAGAGTAAATTACTACTCAAGTAGAATCTCACTCATTCGAACCCCCAAAGTCATCTCCAGGAAAAAATGAAAAAAGATGAAAAAAGATATATATATAAAGTACAAAAGAAAAGAAACCGAGGAGGATTACACGGTTGTTGCCAGTGAAAGATCAAGAAAAGATAGAGAAGAGAAAACTGATAAAATAAAATAACCAGTGAACAATGATGCGAGGGGGGGGATATCAGGAACTTGGAAAGCGAGCGTCTGTCCGAGACGTCATCGGAAATCATAGGAAACCAAAATAAAGCAAAGAAAAAATGAAGAAAAGAAAAGAAAAAAAAAGGCGCTGAGTAGATGCTGGATGAATGATGTAAGAAAAAAAAAAAGAAAATCACAGAGAAACTAAACCAAAAAAAAAAAAAGGAAAAAAAGGAAAAAAAGAAAAAAAGAAAAAAAGAAAAAGAAAAAAGGAAAAAAAAAAAAAAAAAAAGGAGAAACTGAAGGATAGCCAAAGATGAAGCAGACTTTTAAGCCAACTCCGCCAGAGCAGACTCAGCCAACACCTCATACTTCCGCGCATCAAACCGCCGCCGTTGCCACCCTTGGCTCCGCAGCCGCTCAATACGCGATCTAATCTCCAGATTCTTCATCTCCTCATTGTCTCTAAACAACTCAATCGGCGTCTCCCGTCCCGACCCAGGCGATGCAGCCCTCATCTCCTCTTCCTCCCTCGGCTCCGCCAACATCCTCTCCACCGCCGCCAAATGCGAAGTGACCTCTGTTCCCAACGCCGTCAACAACGCACAGAACCGCCCCATCGCCACGTCATCATCCGAAAACAAATTTTGCGGCTCAGGAGTCGCCGGTGTCTTGGGCGGCGTCGGCGAAACGGGCTTCGGTTGTTTGAGAGCCGAGGGTGGCATGGTGGTGATGTGCATGGGAACACGCGGGATGATTACAGGCTCGGGGGATTCCCGGCCGATGAAGTCGTCGAAACCAAGGGTGGGCGAGTCGGGGCGGATGACGGGGTCTTCGAGGTCGCAGCTAAAGGTGACGCGCTTCTTGATGGGGGCGCTGGTAGGGGCAGGAGTGGTGTCGTCGAGGGAGCAGATGGAGGGACTGCGGGAGGATGAGCACATGGACATGGAGGGTGTCCAGGTGCGGGAAAGGGTGGTCATGGGAGTGGCGATGGTGGAAGAGGAGGTTAGAAGAGAGAGGCGGCGGGAGTCCTCGGACATGTTGTCGTCTTCGTCTTTGAGGAGTTCTTGGGCTTTGAGATAGTGGGTGCGGGCTTTTTGGAGGAGGGAAGTGCGGAAGGCGGAGGAGATGGGAAGAGGACGAGCATTCATCTCGAGGGCGGCAGCGGCGTAAAAGTGGAGGGATATGATGTAGACGGGCTCAACTTGGGCCTAGAGAATGATATTGTTAGCATCGACTCGAATAGGTGAACATGTATAAAAACCAGATGGAAGGGGGGCGCAAAAAAAAAAATTTATATATATATATATACCTCGTCACGCATGTTGTCGATAATCTCAGAGCACCGCGCCGAGCAAGCTCTAAACCGACGACCAACAAACTGCCGCTTGACATCAGCAATGGCCTTTCCCCACTCAGAAACAGTGTAAGGGATACTCGGCAAAGGCGCCGGCATAGTTCTCCGCGATCTCGGCGAACCATTAGGACTGCCTAACACTTCAATCCCCATCGCAAAGGATGAAACAGCGGGCGAAGAGGGCGCAGGCGATACACAGGATAATCTCGAAAGCGTTCTCTCAGGCGACATGCCGCCAATGGAAGCCACTGATGATTTCCGGCCGGGGAAACCGCTAGTGCGCGGGGAGAGCTTAGGCATGGGGAAGGAGAGGTCCATGACGCTGGAGAAGTCGAGGGCGGCAGGCGTCGGGTGCTTGTGGGTGGTTCTCGGGGAGATTGCGATGGGAGAAGAGAATGAAGGAGATGGGAGAGGCGCGGAGATGGAGGAAGTGTATTTGTCGGTGGTTGGCGAGAGGCCGATGGAAAGGCGGGAAGACGGACGCTCAGCATTAAGCATCAATGGGATGAGGCCTGGCATCTTGATGGTTTTTGATTCAAGGTTTTTCTTTTTGTTTCTTCGTGTCTGGTTTTTATTTTTTTTTTTT